>JAYJMB010004645.1:0-12777 GCA_036873735.1 Pouteria campechiana | reverse complement strand
AGTTTATGGCAACCATCAAGTTTTTGGCGCCGTTGCCGGGGACTGATTGCGAACCATCTATATTTTGGCTCATCAGGCTTTTCTTGCCAGGCAAAGATGAATTTCTTCTACCTCTGGGTGATCAAGTGATTCTGGTACACTCTAAGCAACGTCCCTCCATTTGTGAACATAATTGGCCATGTTCTCACCAAAATGCTAGTCCTAGTTCATAAAAGACTTCCTAATTCCTTCCTTTCTTTTGGAAAGGAAGCATAGCAGGAATATATCTTGCAAGGGGACCCACTCCCTAGTGCCCTGTATTGCTGGAATTTAGAACCACTTCTTCTTCACTTCTGAAGAAAGTGAGTTTTCAAAATTCTGATGCATTTTCTGCAAGGATTGGATTTTCACTGCAACACTCATCAGCATAGCAGAGGAAGTGTATGACCGGTGAATCACCAACATTGAATGCGGTGAACCCCTAACACCAATGCTCTCTTTGGCAATTGTGACTTCTAAGAAAATGTTCTCGGTTTTGTGTGACTAGCTTGTGGAGGCCTCTTCTTCACCAATGTGATAGCAAGACGACACTATTGGATATTCAAATAAGTTATCTTCATTAGAGCTTAGGTTATTCCTAATTCCCAAGTCTAGTAAGTTATCCCAAAATGTCGCCCATACTTCGTCTACAACTGACAAAAGTGACGATGATGGCTCCCAAGCATAGAGCTCTGGGCACCCTTGATCAAGGTGCAGGCTCTTTTCTTCTTTTTCCCTGCCATTTTCTTGTAGAAGGATTTAAGCCTCTCAGGTTAGAGGTTATCTCCAATTATGTATGGTTGGAACCATGATGACCAGCAATGTATTTTTTTAGGATATGAAAATAAGTTTTTCAGATGGTCCTCCCTTTCTTTTTACTTTGCATGTTTGATCAAACTATTTCGTCCCTTGCATCTCATTGATGAGACTTCTGGGAGTCTTTTGGGCAAAAAGGATCTCAACCTTCATCATCATCCATGATTTCTCTCTGCACCTCTTGGCTACAGGTTTTATAGAACTAATGATCAAATTCTTGTTCCAGCATTGCTAAATCAAAAGTTTCTTTTACTGATATGTTATTGGATGTTGCCTATGCATCCATCTTTAATGTAATTATTTCACTCTTTATGCAATGGTTGATTATTTTCCTTATTGTTTTGTATTTAACCATAAGATGATTGATGCCCCGATGGTAGTGACAGTATAGGGGATGGTTCACCTTATTAGCTTCCATTAGGAACAGGGGTTCTGGTAGCTTTATATTGCCTGATTGAATCCCAATAAAATTTGTACCACCTCTTCATTAGAGTATTGGTATTTTGGCTCTGAAATCTCCCTTTTCTTTAGCTGTCTATCATTACCACCAGTTTTGGTCTCAGTGGTATTAATAGAAATGTTCGGTTTGCCTCTTTATAGTTCTTTCTTCTTGGGTCAAAACATGCTGTCTTTTTATTTATTATCCTAAACTTTACTCTTTCCAGAGAGGGAGAGGAGGCATTTCTTTCGACTTGCCTCATTGGCCAATGCTTGGAAGGTAGTAATCTACTTATTTACCAGGATTGTAAGGTTAACCTTGATGCAATTGTGGCATTGGTAAACTCTTCGCTCCTCTATTAAGGTTGCCTCACATTTGCTGGCTTCCTTTTGCTAGTGAGAGATAAACTCCTCTATTGGTTCATCATCCCTTTACTTCATAAGGGAGAGGTCTACTAATGTGACATCTTGCTTAGTCATAAAGAACCTCAGTAGAAATAGGTTCTACATGTCATTTTGGTTTTGATTGACCTTGCTAGAAGTGTCAAGTACCACTGGATTGTCGGTGCCTTGAGTGATGATCTAAATAATGTCAAGCAGAGATTGTAATGGACATCGTAGTTTCCCATCTTAAGATTGAAGAGGGTGAGATGATGTTGTTCCATCAAATGTATGTAAGTCTATCATCTGAAAACTTGGTGGGAATGACTCATTATTTATCTCCAACAGATACAACCAATGATATATGTTTGGTACTTGAGAAGGCAAGTTTATTTGCCATTGAGCCATCCAATCACTCATTATTTCACTAAAGTGTGCCATGGGATCTAAATTCATTTGATATGGTTATGCATGAGCATTTGCACTGAACGATTGTGGTAGAACATTCACACAAAATGGCTGTGCACGAACATTAACATTAGGAAGTTGCCACGGTGAAGCAACTAGAGAAGTGAAGGGGGAGCCATCTGCTCCTATGGGATCCACTTTTAGTAGGTTATAGACAAATAGTCTTGGCGGCATGATCATTCCCATAGATGGAAGGTTGAGAGGACATGCAACATTAGATGGTTGGCTTGGATTGGAAGTTTGGCCAATATTCTTTTATGCATATATCTCTCTTAAATGTTGATTTTTAGTCTCGAGCAATTCCAATCGTCGCATTATTTCTTCAGTGGAAGTAGTAGTTGCATTTCCTTCAGCGATGTAAGATGTGATTGTCTGGACAAATTGGTGTCTGTGCATCAATTGGTGGGGGGACATAGACACCTGATCTTCTCTCCCAACATCCTCTGACAGAGGATAGAATATTGGGGGAGGTACCATCAATCTAGCCATCAACCTTGTGACAATTCTCTGACGAGGTGGACTAGGCAGTGCTTGTGATAGGTCTCTATCGGTTGAAGTGGTGTAGACACTAATGGGCGACACCTTCCTCTTCTTCTGGTCTCTTTTCTGTGGGCTACTAGAGTCGGCCCTTCTTTCTCTTTTCTCTACCTTCAATGCCTTTCTTGGCATCTGAATGGTGCATGTCTTGTCAACTTGTCTCTTCTTAGAATAAGAGAGATTTGCTTGGACAATAAACATATTGCTTTCCTAGTATTCATCTTGGGATGGAGATGGTCTTCTTACTATTGTAATATGCTTCTCAGAAGGTAGCTTCCATCCTTCCTTCCTTCTTTTTTTGGGCAGTTAACCTATAGATTGACCTCCTTTTTGGCTTCCCTTTCTTCATTGTTCTCTTCTCATTCCTTCTGCCAAGTTGGGCAGAGCCCTTGGGAGTCTTGGTAAGTGCATACCTCCTAGAGTGATCGATAGATTTATGATTGAAGAGAGCTCCTATCTACCTCTCCTTCATTGTCTTGGGAAGGTGGAGAGCTGTCACTTTCGTCTTCTACTCAACATGGGAAGAAGCCTAGTTACTTCTGATTTTAGGGCTTCCTGGAGTAGCGTCGGAGATAGGTTCATCTTCGATAACTCGAGGAGTAGGAGGAGGAACAACCTTCCTCCTTTATCTTCTATTCTCCTTATGCTTCCTCTCTCCAACCTCATTGCTGACAGAGGTCAAGATAAGAGAAGCAACCTTTAGAGCTACTAAGTTAGCCTTTGGTGTTGCCAAAATTATTTTAGAAGCTACCGATTTTGCTCTGGGTGAGGGAGGAATCGGAGCCACTTTCCTCTTGTAGATGACTGGTGCCGAGCTAGTTGGCACCATAATGAAGAAGTGAGGGACACTCATATTAATGTTTTAGGGGGTATTGACGGCAAAGTGCCACCTAGTAAGAATCTAAATGCGAGCAATGAAGCCATTAGGATTGAGCTTTCGAAAGGAAAGAGAGTGAATGTGGAAATGGCTAAAGATCTACAAAATGCAAAAGAAGAGCTTAGTTAGTTCCATGAAAAATAAGATCTCTAAAAATGCATTGACATTACTTTTACTTAAAGATGAAGGGTGGGATGATTCACATAGGGTTCACCATTTTTGTAACAAGTACAAAAAGAGGAACAAAAATAAACAAAGATGGAATAACATAAAGATTTATCATATTAGAATGAATCAAAAAATTTTCATTTTGTTATTGATTGTCCTCAATTGATTACATTTGTTACATACATTAAAAAATTACATATTCACATTCCAAACCACAAGTGCTCCTAATTACATATTCACAATGGGAGAAAACCCTTGAGTAAAAGAAAAAATATAATGCATCTTAGAGACCCAAAAATAAAACACACTCTCTCTCAAAATAAGTGTGTGCTATCTTTGGGATCACTGAGCACATTGCAATAACTTGAAATTTAGTGGGTAACCTCAATCCAGTGGGCAGATAGGATGACACGACTCTGGACTAGTTTTCTAGACACTGGGCTAACATAAAGAATTGGTGTCTTGATCCAATTGGTTTCTCCTAGATGAAATCAAGACTGGGTGATTTCTATCATTTAAACTAAAAGAAACTATAGGATAGTAGGTAGTTTATGACCCAATTAGTATATCCCAAAAGGATTTAGGACTAGGTGATCTTTATTATATTGAAACCTGAAAAAGACCAGAAAAAATAGGTGACCTAGGTTTAATTTAGCTTTCTCACATTGCCCATGAGAAGCTTAAGAAGAGTGGGTCAAGATGACTGGGTTTAGCTTGGCTCTCTCAATTAACCATGAGAAGCATAGGAAGAGTGGAACTAAGATGACTGGATTTAGCTCAACTCTCTCAATTGCCCATGAGAAGCTTAGGAAGAGTGGGACAAGGATGACTAGATTTAGCTTGGTTCTCTCAATTGCCATAGAAGCTAGGACGAGTGGGATTAGCTCAGCTCTTTTAATAGCCCCTGAGAAGCTTAGGAAGAGTGGGATAAGGATGACTAGATTTAGCTCAGTTCTCTCAATTGCCCATGAGAATCTAGGAAGAGTGGGATTAGCTCAACTCTCTCAATTGCCCATGAGAAGCTTAGGAAGAGTGAGACCAGGATGACTGGATTTAGCTCAACTTTCTCAATTACCCATGAGAAACTTTGGAAGAGTGGGACCAAGATGATTGGATTTGGCTTGGCCTCTCAATTTCCCATGAGAAGCTAAGGAAGAGTTGGCTAGGTTGACTGGATTTGGTTGATTTAATGAATGGTATCTGCTAAGGTTTGACTTAATGAGTCTTGACTCAGTGACTCGGTCAGTCATTACTCAGTGACTCTATCCTAGAATTACGCTTTTGAATGAGTTGGTGGAAGTCGTGTTCGCTATGATTTGCCTCGGTGAGTCATGACTCAGTGCCTCAGTGAGTCATGACTCAGTGCCTCGGTGAGTCATGACTCAATGACTTGGTTCTAGACTTAGGCTTTTGAATGAGTTAGTGAGTAGTGTTTTCCAATATCCTATAAAAACTGGAAGTGGGTGATCTCTGCCATTAACTTGTGAAAGATCCTAGAGTTAGGTTGCATGAATTAAGCTTAAATATACTTTAATTTAATTAAGCCTAAACATAATAGCACTAATGATAATGATTAACGCTAATGATACTTAATTTAAGACAATGTCCTAATTTTCCTAATTTGTGGGGCATTTATAGGGTAACTCTACCATTTATAGATTTTAATTAGTGTTTAAATAGGTTTTAATGTGTTTTAAATGACTAATCCAGCATTATCCGGTTGTCCATTAATTATGTAGAACTCACCATACCACAGCATGGGTGGGTGAGACCCATGTATGTACCATGGTGGGGCCATGGCATAGTGCCCTCAGACACTAAGAGAAATTATTTGCGGCCAAAGGCCACTGGCTTTAGGGGAGTCACGTGCCTTTTGAAGACTCCTTAAGCTCCTTCTAGAAGAAATTCTATATCCCTCTTATGAAGAGGGAGGGGGTATTTATAGGCTTGGAGCCTGCCTTCACCTCCAGGGGTAGTTTAAGAATGTCCAACTCCTCCCAAGAGGGCAATTTGGGAAATGGGGTTTGCCTTCACCTCCGGGGGTAGTTTAGGAATGCCCACCTTTTCCATTGAGGGCAAGTTAAGAAGAAACTTGCCTTCACCATTCTTAGAAGAGCCTGCATTCACCATTTTGGGAAGAGCCTACCTTTACCATTTTATGGAGATTGGGAAGGAGCCTGTCTTCACCATTTTGGGAAGAGCCTACCTTCACCATTTTGTGAGGATCTTACCTTCACCATTTTGGGAAGAGCTTATCTTTACCATTTTGGGAAGAGCCTGGCTTCACAATTGAGGGTAATTTGGGAAGGAGCCTGCCTTCACCATTAAGCCACCCTAAACATTAATTAAAATATTTTTACCAATATAGATTTCCAATCCTTTATCCATTCTCATCACATCTAAACCATTGATCTAATTTTTTTCTTTGTATTTTATTTTAGGCCCAACAAGCACATAATATGATATTTCAATAAAGCAAAGTGCAAGCATATTAAAGATTAGATGCATTATTAACATATGTTAGCATAATTTAAACTTTCATAAAGATGCATATGCTGCATATTTGTCCATAATTCAAGCACATCACTTCAACTTAATGCAAGTTTTGTTATCATTAAAATCATATATAATAATCCTAACAATCTTTCCTTTTTTTATGATGACAAAACTTGAAGACTTGTGATTAAAATTTTACCAATTTGTTAATAAATTTCCCCTTAAATAATTAATCCTAATAATCCTTGGAGGTTTGAAATTTTGTTTTCTAAGTCTCCCTTTTTGTTTAAATTAAGTCTCTCATTTTCTTCTCTCACATAATTTTTATTCACAAGTATCACATTCTTCCCCCCTTTTTTGTTAGAATAAAAAAGGTTTAGCATATTGAAATATAAAGATTTAGTGTCTTATTTTTCATATCCTATATTGTTAATTTTGTTTCTTCCCCTGTCTTCTAGAACCCTTTCCTGTTTTTCTCTCCTTTTCCCATATTAGCACATGATTTTCTCATCTCCTAAGACCCTATCTTTTTGAGTTTCTCTCTCCCCCTTAATCCATATTATTAACTCAAATAAGGCATAATCATGAATATGAGATAAATAAGTTTTCAACAATATAAGGTATAGACTCATGTTGTAGGTAATATTCAAACATTTGATTATGTAAACAATGCTTAGCATGCATGTGAAAAGCATAATCATGTAACTTACTTGATATTATAAGATACATTTTTACTAATATAAAGAACACATTCATATCAAGATCAACATTCAAACATTAAAAGGATGCAAACAGTTTTTCAGAATAATTCATTTATCAAAATCATAATTCTTATACAAAGGACCCCAAGTTGATATTCATATTATTTTAAAATAGTTTCATGCAAGCACTTAAATGATAATGCATGATCCTATTGGGTCCTATTTGGTTCTCAAATGTATGTACTGCGAATGTGTTCCTCCTACTGTTACAACCAAGAGGACAATTACTTAGTTTTAATGATTGGGTTAATGCATCTCTTGGAAAGGGGTGTGACTCTTCATGTTCTATGCTTCATCTAGATTAGATGAGAGCAAGTTTAACCTTTAGAAAGTTTGTAGATACACAAAGCCGAGAGGTAGTCAGAGATGGAGCAAGTTTAGGTTGACAGAAGTGACCAAATTTTTTTCCTAAAAGAGGAGGTGAACTATCTAAAAGAGGAGTTGCGATATGCTAAGAAAACAAATGTTTGTTCAGATCTATTTACCTATCGCTGTATAGCTTATGAGAATATTATGGGTTGTATTAGAGTTTTGGAGAAGGAATTAACCGAGGCCCAGCAATGAATCGAGGAACTTGTGGCAATTATAGAAGTTTTAAAGGAGTTGAGGTTTTATTTTTCCTTTCAATATTTGATGTACTACTAGGACTATATGCACTTTTATTTCTTTTCATAACAATTCTACTCTACCTTTTTTTAATTTTCCTTTTCTTTCATTTTCTATGAATGATTTAGGACTTTTGTGTGAAGCATGCGATATTAGATTCAACTAAATAAATTAAGTAGCATGTAATCAAAGATTGAAATCACACAACTACATAATTATGCATGTGATTTTAAGGTTACTTTATGCATGAATGTTTTTTAAGATGTTTTTGATTTTGATTTATTAACAAAGTTATGATTATATGAATTAGTTATAAATGACACCATTTTATTAGAAAGTTTTTCTATTCCTAGAAGGTTTTCAATTCAGTTTCTTCCTGATTTTCTCAATGATTTGTCCTTGAGTAGATTTTTCTAGATGATATTTATCAATTTATATTTTTCTCATTCATTTCTATTATGACATTTAGATTTTCATTTTCTTCAAAGAAATATCTTTTATTTAATCCCTCTCCATTGACTAAAATATGTTCAAATATTTTGACATCCTTTGGTACCGTCCATCCTAGATAGTTCATTAACAACATTCCAATTCTATTTTTCTTTTAAATGTGGACTGGTTTGCCTAGTGTGGAGTTGCTAAATTTCTTGCTAGAGGATTCCTAGGCTAAGATTTGTTGTAGGTGGACTTCTTCCTATTGACCTCTTCTAGTGACAATCCTAAGTCATTTCTATTGTTTTGTGTTATTCCGAAGATGCCTACAGTTTTAGGTGATTTTATCTTTTAGTGATAGATTTTGTTGAAGATTCTAAGATTTTTGTTTGATGGTTTTTGAATGTTGATTTCTTAATTCTTTTATGCAATTATCAAAATAGTCAAACAAATCATGAGATTTGTATGTTAAACACACTAAACATTTAGTATTATTAAAGCATTATGAGTTTTATTCTTAAATAATTAATTAAGGTTTTCAGAATGATTTAGCTCAAAGCAATAAACTTATATCAATTTAAATTCAAAGTAGTCCATTCAGAGGTATATAAAGTTTATAGCAATGAAATATATAGTCAAGTTAAACAACTTATCTCTTGGTGCTTCCTCTTATGAATTTTTCATTTGAGCTCATAAATGTTACTAGATTTTGATTATTCGTTCAACTTTTGCTATTTGAAGTTGTTGATGCATCATCCTAAAAATTGATATTGTCCAGGATAAAGTCTTGATTTGTTCAATCCTTTATTTGCATCTAGATCTTGAACTTGTTGGCTCTTTTGTTTGGATTTGTGAGCTGAGAAGAAGATCTTGATTTTTCATTGTTATCATTCTTTGTCCATATGCTCAATTTAAGCTTTTCTACATACACTTAAGAGATTCTTGCACTTTTTCTTCATTAATAAGCTCAGATATATATGAATATATATTGCAAATTATTTAGTGCAAAATATCTTTTAACCACACTAGCATTCAAAGAATTAAGCTATTGGATTGAAATAGTTCTCATGAATAAACAGGATAAATACTTTGCTTTATCAATCATTAAGTTATCTGAACTAGCATAGCTATGAGTAACAATTAACCTTATATACTAGATCTATTCATTTTTTCCAAAAATAATTTTTGAGTATGATCTTTCAATTTTTTATTTCATAATTTTAATTTGTTTTTAGTTTCATGTGTTTTAAGCATTCTTATCTTTAGGTTATTTATCGTTTGAATGACATTTTTTCTTATTTTTAATTTTCTTTAGAGTTTTATTTTATGATTTTTAGAGTTTTATTTATTTATCCAAGTTTGAGTCCTAGGTTTTGCCTATGTTCAAATGAATGAATAATAAGGATATGTACATGAAGTTTGAAATAAGAAATGTATTAATTAGCAGACACAAATATACAAATAAAATTCTAATCAATGTACAAATGAATTATTAAAGATGTGCAATTAAGAAATTTTAAAATATGAATTCTAATTTCTATTTATATACAAATGAGCAAACAGAATTGAGCAAATAAAATTTTAAATATAGATAATGACACATGTAATACAATATTTGAGTTTGAGTGTCATACCTACACTTACCTTTTCTTTTTACTTTTGAAGGAACTTGGTATTTCATCATTTCTTCATCTTCCCTTCTTTAAACCAAGTCTCCTTTCTGAGAGAGAATTCTTCAATTTATAATTCTTCTACTTAAGCTCCATTTTCTTTTCTTGAGTTTGCTCCCCCTCAAACTTTGCTTCCATGGCTTCTTCTTCTTCTTCTTAAAGAGATTTGTTTATCCTTTACTTACCTTTTTGCACTCAAATCAATCTTAGAAGTAGCATTAGTATCATGTGAATGTAGAATATTTTTCCCCTTAGAAATCATCTTGAGCTTGTCTAAGATATCCTTTACTATTTTACAAGCCAAGATATGTTTACCGATGGTGGGGCAGAGACCATGTTTTTTGGCATTCTTAACCTTAACATGGTATTGTTGTGCTCTCTCTCTCTCTCTGTCACATCATCCTCACTTATACCAATAGAGATGATTTTTCATTACTAAAGATCATTGGCTATAAGATGTGTTTCCACTCTCCTCTTCCATTATGTATATAATTGAATTTATCATAACATGGAAGTTGGGAGGTGGAGTATCCTTTGGAGAGCATAGGGGATGACACTTTTGGTTAAGCCAAATGAATCACTAGAATTGTTCATCTAGCACACTTTGATACCACTTGTTAGGTCTTGTACGGTGGCTTAACCCAAGAGGGAAAGGGTGAATTGGGTTTTTAAAAATTAATCACTTTACCCCTATGATAGTTCAAATTATAATTCCTCACAAGTGTACGAACATATAGCAATAGAGTGTGCAATGCAAGGGCCGATCCCACAGAGAATGACAAACTAACTTAACTAATCTTAGTTACTAAGTATATAATTAAACAAACTTGGAATAAGGTTTGGTATAATTTTAGAAACTTAATAGAATAAAATTAAATAAATAGCTAAAGATAATGCAAAGAGATTAACAAGAAGAAGAGGTCTAGGGATCAAATTTCACCACTAGATGACACCCCTTTGCCAATGGAATGTTGGACTTAATGCCTCACTTGGGTTCGTTCTTTCAAAAGTAAGATTATTACCATTAGCTATGTGGGTTTATATGAAGTTCTTAGCTATGCGGGTTTATATCAAGTTCTTTCACTCGTTCCAATTACCTATGGTGTGTAGTATAATTGAGGTGAAAACCCGTTGAGTTCAAGAACATAAGAACCAAAATAGAATGGTTTAGCATATGGTGTGTACCATAACCATCTATCCTTCTCATTCAAGGGAGCTCATGGTTTAGCATATGGTTTGTGCCTTAACCATACTTTGATAAATAATCTAACTCATAATATTAATGATCAAGCAATAAAATAAATTAATCATTGCAAACAACATCATGAATGAAACAATATCATCTGGCATTAACAATATCCAACAATCTATAACAAAGAGTATCAAAAAGGGCTACATCTTCACCCTAAGAAAAGGTATTTAGTTCATAAGAGAAATAAAACAACTCCCTAAGATAGGATTATAATAATAAAGAATATATTTTCTCTTTCTTCTTTCTTACTTGTAATCCCTTCTTCTCCAGGAGAAATCTCTCAGAAAAACAGCTCTAAACCTTAGAGAAAAACTCCAAAGAATGGAAGTGGGAAGAACCCTTGAAAAAACACAAGTTTTTCTGTAAAAAGCCACAAAATATGCAATTTTGAAAAAATCTGCAAAATATGGCCCATCGTTAGCGCCAGGTGGGGGCCGATGGTGTCGGATGGTTGCCTTGGTCCGTGTTGCTTTTTCGCTCCATCTTTGTAGTTGTTTTCTCTTCCAAACTTGAGCTTCTTCTTTTCTATTCTTTTTCTCTTCTTTCTCCATCTTCAAGGCACCTATAAAATTCAATAAATGAGTATTAAATTCATCTAAAAGAGACAAGAATTTGTAAATAAATTAGCTTAAAAATATGTAATATAAGTGTATGAAATTCACTCATCACCTTATAAGATTACTTTTCCTTTTTTTGTGCTTGTGTGTTGTGCAGTGTAAACTTTAAGTAGTAGAACATTAATGTGTAGAATAATAAATAAACAAGCACACACAAACAACACGATTTTTATAGTTGTTCGGATACCCGTCTCTACATCCACTCTTCCAAGATCATACTTTGTGCCTTTGGTTGCATTATATCCCATATAATGGAAATACAATAGTGCTCCTTGCACTCTTCTGGTTTTCACAAGCTTACTAAGGAACTCACTGGACTAATAAACTTGTTGGTGTTTCCAAGCTTACCAACAACTCATACATGTGGTTTTTCAGAGCTCACCACAAACTTACTAGTTTTGAAGCTCACTAGAAAACTTAATGATTTTCTAGAGATCACCACCAACTCTTTGGTTTTCAGATTAATCAGAAAACTTATACACTTTTACAAAGTGTTACAATGAAGCACAGGGAAAGATGTGATCTTTTAGTGGCTCTATGTAATATAGAAAGATCTTTCCAAAATATAGAGATAATAGCCATAAAGATTTGCAAATTAAAGCTCAGAAAGGATAAATGATAGTTTATCTTGGCTATGGGTGGAAGGATTTGCAAAAGGTTCAACTTATTTGAAATGTATTCTTTCACCACCTTTAATTGTACCCAGCTCTTCTCCTTAAATAGCTTCTTTAAAATCTTGGCCATTGGAGAAGATGAATTTTGTTGAATGTAGAAATGGGAGCAATAATGAATGTAGAAGACCATTATAGTTTTTGTCATTGGAGTGCATGCCTTCTGATTTGTCTTGAGTTGTTGCCACACCATTCTTTTACTTATGAAGATGTCTTTTCTCATTTTGACTTGTCATAGCTAAATAACTTTTAATACCTCTTATTGCCAAAAATGTTGACTGAATCAATTTTGTATGCCGAAAGCATAAAAGCACAAATATCCTTTTGTTGCAAGTCATATAAATCTATTAATCTCGGACAAAGTAATGGTCTGTCTCTATATCTACATTTGTCTTTAACAAGTTTTGGATGAATTCATCTTTGTTTCATGTCTGCCAGTCGATGCTTTATTTTTGACATTTTTGTAGAGTTAGTAAGAGATAAACACTTATAGCTGATGAGCCAAAATATAGATGGTTCGCAATCAGTCCCCGGCAACGGCGCCAAAAACTTGATGGTTGCCATAACTT
>JAYJMB010004644.1:0-12778 GCA_036873735.1 Pouteria campechiana | reverse complement strand
CCCCACGCTCTTCCGAGCTGGTCTCTCTCTCTCTCTCTCTCTCTCTCTCTCTCTCTCTCTCCCTCCCTTCGCAATCTGCACTGCTAATCATTGCACCACCCCAAGAAGAGACAACTTGTTCTTTATCTCTAATGCCTCATCGATTTGCACTGCCAGTTGCCGCACCAACTACTAGGAGCCCTCAGAGCCCTATTTCTCGTTTGCCTCATTCCCCCAAGAAGAGGCAACTTGTTCTCTCTCTCTCTCTCTCTCTCTCTCTCTCTCTCTCTCCGATGCCTCCTCGATTTGTGCTACCAGTCGACCTAGCAAATCATCGAAGCTTGGATTGAATCAGAGCTATAGAGGCATCGACATCAGCGTTCGTTGGAGCTCCGTCAACTCAAAATGGTTCTGTCTCCAAGTATTTTGATCTAGCTTCAGGTTAGTTTTCATTCAAATTTGCTTGTCTTTTTTCTTACTTTTGGATTGATTTCTGATTCTTTTGTAAAATGCATCTTTGTGCTTGTTGAAGTTAATTGATTTTAGCTAGATTTTTTTACAAATAATTTACCTTGCATGAACCATTTCAATTCACAAAAGGATTTCTTGAAATGAAATTAGTGTGTGAGAATTTCCTTTTTTTTCTCAATTATTCTGATAATTTTAAAGAACCTTGCTAGTTAATCGATTTGACCAAATGATCTTCTACATAATTGAAGGCTTGACAAATGCCAACCATCAAAAGGTTGTAATTGTATGAGCACTTGCATTGGCTACTTACTACACTAGAATGTATTTGTCCTTCCCAAAATTGACTGTGCATGAACTATGTCAAATCAAAATGGGATTTCCTATATATTCCTTGAAATTTCCTGTCCATGTGAAGTTTGATTGCATAAAATGGATCTTCAAAAGAAAAATATAGGCAAAGGAAGGGGTGGGTTTAGGCTATAGTTCTCCTTCTTGAAATGCTTATCTCATATACATTTTCAAATTTTTTTTTATTAAACACTTGTTAGCATCTATCTATAACTTATTTTTTCTCACAACAGGATGGACTTGTAGAAATAAGGGAGAAATACATTGAAGAGCCTTCAACAGAAGAAAAGTTGAAATTAGGCAGGTACCATGTACCAAATGTTCATGGTTCCTTGATACTATTGCATCTTCTTCCATTCTATCTATTTATGAAAGAATTGAATGCATATACATTAAGGGTATTGATGAATTAAATTAGTAGTTTGATGCAGTAAATTTATTGCAAGATGTTTTTTTTTTTTCAAATCCTGTGCAGACTCAGGTTTTGCCCATTCACTTCCAGAAGGATTGAAGTTTTTTACTATTGATTCTTGTTCCATTTGAAGCCAAGTAGTATTGCTCTGCAACATTGCATTATGAGAATTTCTTAATTAGTGGCATCGGATCTTCTTGCATGAAATGAAACAGAATGTTAATTTTGATGTAGTTCATTTTACCCCTAAAGTTGTATGCGAACTAACTCTACACATTGGTTAAGAGTTTTCTATCGAGGAAGATGCATATAACTTCTACAATGGCTATGCAAGATTGTGTGGTTTTAGTATTAGGAAAGGTTTCACTTAAAAATTAGCAAATGATGATCTTGCATCTTGTGAACTTCTTTGTTCAAAAGCTAACTTGAGAAGAAGTACAGTTGATGCTACAAAAAGCAAGTATAGGGAAAGAAGTCTAACTAGATGCAATTATTCTGCTTTGATTGTAGTTAATAAAGGGGTTGGGTCAGAAAAATAGAAGGTAGTAAAATTTGTGGAGCACCATACTTATGCATGTGAGACACTTGTCAAGTCTCATTGCCTACGTTCACATAGACATGTTTTAATGTCTCACATAAACATTGCTGAAGGCTTACAAAAAGTGGGTGTTGGTGTAGCAAGAACTTTAGACTATATGACTCTTGAGACAGGTGGGCTATAATCATTGGTTTTCTCTAAAGTCGATTTAACAAATGCACTTAGAAAAAGGCATTGAGAAAGATATAGTGGTTGTGCAATGAATTTGATATCATATTTTCAAAAGAAAACTGTAGCTAATCCTAATTTTTATTTTGACATGCAACATGATGATGATAATCACTGAACATAATGTTTCTGGGTTGATGGGGATTTGAAGATTGATTATGTTACATTTAATAACATGGTGTGTTTTGACACAACGTACAAAATAAATGAATTTGAGATGCCCCTCGGCCCATTTGTTAGAGTGAACCACCGTAAATAATTGGTATTGCTTAGGTAAGGCCTCCTTTTTGATGAAACAAAGGAGGATTTTAAATAGTTATTTAATACATGGCTTATGGCTATGGGTGGTGTACCTCCTAAAGGTATTGTAACTGATCAAGATGTCACAATTTTAATAGCTATGAAAGAGATATTTCTAGAAACCCATCATGTCATATGCATTTGGCATCTAAACAAGAAGTTTCATGAGAAGTTAGTTACAATTATCCATTAATATCCATCTTTTAAGTCACAGTGGTCGAACTGCATCTATAATACTGGTGGTATAGAAGATTTTGAATATGCTTGGAGTAGTGTTATATTGAAATTTAAAGTAGAACAAAATGGATGGTTCCAAAGCTTGTATAAATTTCATAAAATGTGGGTTCATGCATATGTTAGGCATTTTTTTGGCAGCGATGACTACTACGGGCATTCTAAGAGTATGAATTCATTGTTTGACAAGTTTGTAAATCGTAGAACAAAACTACTTGAAATCAGTAAAGTGTATGATCAAGCTGTTAAGAGAAGACGATATGATGACCGTCAGGCTGATTGTACCACTACATATGGCACACGGACATTGGTAACCTCACATATGATAGAGTTAGACATGAGTAAGATTTATAGTAAAGAGATCTTTAATGAATTTCAAGAATAAGTAGTTGCAACTCAATATTATGTTGTAGTGTTTAAAGAGACAGATGGGCTCATAGATAAATATGAAGTGTTCAAGTATGAAAATAGAGAAGAAGACAAAGTGAGGAGGATTGCGTGGGACAATGAGAAAAAAATGACATTTTGTACATGCTTGGGTCTCAAATTTCATAGTTTTATTTATTAGCATATTCTTGCTATGTTTCGTTTATGAGGTATTGGGCATATGCCTGATTCATATATTTTGAAGCAGTGGATGAAAAGACTAAAAGAAAATATTATAGTTTGTGGTACACATGTTATTTCTAATGTTGAGAATTCTGCTTTAGTGAGATGACACAAACTATCTAAGTGGTTTGAGGTTGTAGTTAAAGCTTGCACAAATTATAAGTTATTTAGTATTGCTGAAGAAGGCTTGGAAAATATCTTAACAACAATGTCAGTAATGGAGCAAGAAGAAAAGGATGGTTCTAATCCATCAAATGAATAGATAGTACATAGCAGTGAAGAAAATTTACATGCACATGTTACTGATATTGAAGAGAATCCTATTGTACTACATGATCTAGATGTTGTAAAAACTAAAAAAAGGGTTGCTACAAGATTTAAATCTACTTTGGAAGTGGTAGCCAAGAAGCATGAAGGTCACCTTTGTCGAGAATGCCAAAAAGTGGTAGTTGGGCATGATAGGAGGAATTATCCTATACTAATGGACCAGAGGGTAGAATATCATTATTATATACAATCTTTAACAATTTAGAAAGAAGTTGTTCTCTTTATTTTTTCTATTGGTGTGAGAATGCTTACTTCAAAAATGCACTTTTTAGGCTAATGTCATCATCAAGTAACAACATACTTTGTTGATCACAACCCATGGAAAGTTATGCTTCTACAGAAATGTTACTCCTTTGCTTACATCATATATTGATAGAAACTCGGGGAGGTAGTTTCTTGGTTGTCCTCTTTACTTTATGAGTTAGTCATAAATGTTTTTAGTTGGTACATTTGTGAGTTCCATACAGTTAAAACAATTATGCTCATTAATTTATTTTTTACCAATTAATGTGTTAACAGGAGTGGCTGCAAGCTTGTGGATACTTTCAATGGGTAGATCCACCACTTACTGACAGAAAGCATGAATTTATAAATCAGCAACAACAAATAATTAAGATGTGGAAGGTTGAAGTGTACCATCTTGGGCATTTGAAGGAAGAAAAATGATAGGCTGGGAAAACAATATGAAGAGTTCGAGAAGTACAAAGGAATTATGTTGAAACTTAAGCATAAGACTGAATGCCAAAGAAGAGTGATTATTTTACTTCTTGTGATAATTTTTCTTCTTATGCTACTTTTAGGGTAATAGTTGTTAGTGGAGGGTAAAGCCTGGCCGGAGCCCATTGTATAAGACACAACAGTTGTTCCTTTTAAAGTTGGTTGGATTTTTATATTAAGAGGGATTTCTTTATATTTTTAGTACTTCATTGGATTTTGATTTGTTTCAGTTTGATGCTATTTGTTGCTATTGTTTGTTGGTTAATGCCCCCTAGTAACGATTTGTGATCCCAAAGCCAGGTAAAGGAGGTGTTTTGAATAATAAGCCAAGAATTTATTAGAGAGTAAAAGGGGTTACTGAAGGAAGACTTGAAAATTAGAAATTGAAAAATAGTTGAAAAGCAAAGAGCAACTAAAATGGTAAAAAGGAAAGTGATGAACAAAGAACCTGAGGAGGTGGGTAGTTATCATGCTTGTTTCTTTCAAATTTGAACAATCTTGGTATTCATATATTAATGTTGTTGTTTATATGACAGTCTTTGCTAGCACCATATGTTGTTTTATATAAGCTTTCCTTTTATTAGAAAATTAGATTGAATATTGCAGTGTTTATGCTACTATGTTGTTGCTAGTTACACTTTGATGTTATATTTGAATGGCTATGATGAAGACATTTCTTTACTCGTATCTCAATTTTATTAGTTTTAGGATCTTAGATTCAAAACACCCTCCATGGTTAGCTTTGCTTATACCCCTTCCCTATCTCATAAGAGGTCCGAATACGCTAGAAGCCATTTTTAGAGGTGTGTAAGAACTTCTAACATGGTAGAAATTGTTAAGATTCAGAATTTTTGAAGAAATTAACTGTAAGAAATATGTTTAACTTGGTGAAAATGAATTATCAAAAGAACTTCTGATGTGGTTAACAATGAGCAATCTCAGAATTTCTAAAATTAATAATTTGTCAGAAGTATTTCAACTTCTTATGTGGTTAAAATGCATGTTCTCTGTAGTTTTGAAGTAACTTGGAGACATTCTAGTAAGCAAAAAATGCTTCGGAATGGATTTCATAAAAGGTGAGTTCTAAGGCTCACAACACTGATTGTTGGAATAGAGTTCTAATGATTTCTATAGAAGTTCTGAGTAGTTTCTAAAGTCTCGGTGTTGGAAGATTAATTCACTGAAGCAGCAAACCACTGAGGATTGTTGGGTCCCACCCAAGCAATGCAACGCGAGAAGCTCGATTCAGTGCTGACGTGTCGCGTCGACGCGTCGTGCATCCAGGGAGTGAAATGAAGGGTGGGAAGACAATAACACCGGAGGTAGCTGGCATTCGTAGGCGATCGGACTTCTCCAGCAACTCCAATGTTCTTCCCAGCTAGACCCAAGCCATTCTCATTGGCAACGGAGAAACTGCTGGGGCAGTGTCACCAGCAGCGAGGAAGAAGACCACGTCAGCAGCCCTATTCTCTATCTTTCAGCAACTAAAGGCAAAGATCCGGTAGAGAAAAATGTTGTCTAGCATCAGCACGACGCCAGAGGTGTCATGGCCGGAACAGATCAACCATTTGATGGTAGGATGGCGGTATCGCAATGACAATCTGCGGATAAAACCGATGAGTTTTTCTGCGTACGGCTGAATTTGCCGACGACTGGGAAGGACAATCTGGCACAGCAAAATCAGCACCGGTGTCATAACAGCAACATCGAGTCTTTGAACGGAGTAGATTAACTGGTCGATGGTAACATCGTTGGCAGCGAGGAAGCAAGGTGTACCAGCGCTTTGTTCTTTGCCTTCTGGCGATCGGGGTTAGGGATCCGGTGCAGTGGATGGCTGTTGGAGATCAGGACGTCGACCAGAACGTTGTTGTCAAATCGGATTGGCTGATCGATGGTCGGACCTTAACATTACAACGGCGACTTGTGGCTGAAACGACGGGTGTTTAAAAGTCTTTTTTTGAGATTTTCGACGACAGGAAGGGAGGATTGGTGGCGAAAGCACCCACGCCGAAGTTGGAAAGCAACCGTCAATTTTATGGCCATCATAGATCACCTGATAGACGGACAAACGTTGATGGTGAGCCCAACCAGCATTGAGCTGGTCTACCGGAGAAGCAGCGATCGTCGGCAGTAAAGTGGTGACGACGGCTGCTGTACGACGTCAAAACATCGACGGCAGAAGGACAATCCACCGGAAGCAGCCGTTGAATCAATCTTCCCTCATGCCATCGCTGATGTGCTGTGCAAATGGGATGGGTTAGCTGAGCAGCCATCGTCGATCTCCCCATGCCACTGCTAACACGCCATGTAGACGAGAGGGATCGGCCGCGCAACTGACGACGTCAAGGATGAGCAGCAACCTGTGCAGTGTAAATGCGGCGTGCGGAGGAAGAACGGCCATCCGCTGCCCCAACGGAGAGACGATGCGGTGAGGCGTCGCACAGTGGAAAAGTCAGGCAGCACACCTGACGATGCACCGCGCACTTGTTGGTTCCCGAGCTGCCACGGTCTTCCCTTTGCTGACACGACGCACAATTGAGATGCAGCCGTCCTGGAGCACGGAGGAGACGGCCTGGGCGGACGTGTTGTGCAGCCTAGTTTTTTTCATCCACGTTGGCATGTTTTGCCAAGATGGTGGGCAACTGATATGGCGTAGAGACAAGATGGGTAGCGACAGCAAGCTGCTCTACAATCCTGCTAACGTGCCGAGCAAATGAGTGATCATAGCCATACGAAATATTTTAGAGGGTTGAAATTAATGTGTGTATCAACTTTAAAAGGTAGACTTTCGAAGATATATGTTCAAAGGCTATATCAGAAAGAGAATTCAAATTTTGCAGCTTATTAGTTGCATAGTACCTATGATAGGCATGTATGCAATTAATTCTATTCATGGCAATCCATTTTGCTAAAAAATAATTTAAAAGATTATTTAATTAGGATTGGCCAAAGGCATAAATGAAAAATTCCAAAGATATTCCAGATGTGGGAGGCAAAGCTATCTTGCAAAAATTTCCAAAATGCCCCTACTAGTGAAGCTGGGCATACTTTCCAAAGGAATCCCCAAGATGCCCTCACTGGTGAAGCTGGGCATACTTTCCAAAGGAATCCTCAAGATGCTCCCATGGTGGAGTTAGAATTCCAAAAATGTCTCTGCTAGTGAAGCTGAGCATATTTTCCCATGGTGAAGCTGGAATTTCTGAAGTGCCCCCACTGGTGAAGCTGGGCATATTTTCCAAAGGAATCTCCGAAATGCCCTCACTGGTGAAGCTGGGCATACTTTCCAAAGGATTTCCCAAGATGCCCCCATGGTGGAGCCAAAATTCCCAAAATGCCCCCACTAGTGAAGCTGGGTATACTTTCCAAAGGAATACCCAAGATGCTCCCATGGTGGAGCTAGAATTTCCAAAATGCCCCCACTGGTAGAGCTGGGCATACTTTCCAATAGATTTCCCAAGATGCCCTCATGGTGGAGCCAAAATTTTCAAAATGCCCCCACTGGTGAAGCTGGGCATATTTCCAAGAGTTCCCCAAAATGCCCTAATCGTGGAGCTGGAATGCCCAAAATGCCCTCATGTTAGAACTAAAATTCCTAAACTACCCTTAAAAGACCCAAGGCCTATAAATACCCCTCCCTCTTCTTGAAAGGGGGAGGATTTTTTGAGAGAAGAGAGAACTTTTGAAAGGAGAATTCTCTTGGAGCTTGGGGGAGGAGTTCGAGGAATCTTCAAGAGGCAGGTGCCTCACTTGATACCAGTGGCCTTTAGCCACTGGTAATCTATCTAGTGCCTGAGGGCACTTTGCCATGGCCCCACCATGGTACATACATGGGTCCCACCCATGCTATGGTAATGGTGGGCCCCATATGGCCAATGGACAACAAGATAACACTGATTTAGACATTCTAAATACATTAAAACCTGTTTGAATCCTGATTAAACCACGTAACTACCCCATAAATCAAGAAATTAATGACATCATTTAAGAACTGTCATTGACACTAATCACTGTCATTAGTATTGATCGTGATTAGGCTTAATTAACTTAAAGTGTAATTAGGCTTAATTCATGTAGTTTGGATCTTCAATCTCTCACAATATAAATGACAGAGATCGCCCGCTTGCAGTTTTCCACGGGATATTAGAAAACACCACCCATCAACTCATTCAAAAGCCTAAGTCTAGGACCGAGTCACTGAGTTATGACTCATCGAGTCAAACCTTAGCAATCGCCACTCACAAACTCATTCAAAAGCCTAAGTCTAGGACCGAGTCACTGAGTCATAACTCACCGAGTCACTGAGTCATGATTCACTAAGTCAAACCTTAGCATATGTCATTCATCAAAGTAGCCAAACCCAGTCAACCTAGCCCACTCTTCCTAAGCTTCTCATGGGAAATGAGAGAAGGCTTAACCAAACCTAGGTCACCTATTTTCTTCTGATCTCTTTCAGGTCTAAACACAATAGAGATCACCCGGTCCTGGGTCCTTCCGGGATATGCCAATTGGGTCAAAAAGCACCTACTATCTCTATGATTTCTTATAGTCTAAATAATAGAAATCACCTAGTCTTGATCTCACCCGGGACAAACCAATCGGATCAAAACACTTATTTTCTAGTTGACCCAGTATCGAGCAAACCAGTTTAGAACTGTGTCATCCCATCCGCCCATTGACTTGAGGCGATCTCCTAAATATCAAGTCATCGTAATGTGCTTGGCGATCCCAAAGACAATACATTTATTTTGAGAGAAAGTGTGTGATTTATTTTGGATTTCTAAGATGCACTGTACTTTTCCTTTTAATCAAGGGTTTTCTCCATTGTGGAGACATAATTAGGACTACTTGTGGTCTGGGATGTGAACATACAATTTTTCTAATGTACACGGCAAGTGTAATCAATTGAGGAAAATCAATAAGCATGGAAATTACTTGATTTATTTAAAAGATGACCAATACCATGATGTCATTCCATTTACATATTTCTTCCTCATTTTCGTCCTCGTTACACTGGGAAAAGCAACAAAAGTTTAGGAAGAGTGGAGGAAAAACTTCTGAGTAGATTCTGATGTTCGTTGAAAGGTAATAAGAGAGATTCAAATGCTTGTAAAATTTGTTTCTACAGCTCTCAAAAGTGAAATAGAGAGTTCCGAGTGAGTTTCTCAGGGTTTCAGAAGTGCAACTAGATTTTTTTTGAAGAAGTTTAGCAGTGATTTCTAAAGCTCTGAGAACTTCTGACAAAGTGTAGTTTTAGCTCTCAGAAGCATTATAGATGACAAAAGTTGCTAATGCCCAATCCTCAAAAGTTTTATAGATTTATTAGAACTTCTGACCAAGTGCAGTTCGTAGCTCTTAGAAGCATTACAGATGACAAAAGTTGCCAATGCCCAATCCTCATAAGTTTTGTAGATCTGTCAGAACTTATGACCAAGTGTAGTTGCATCTCTCAAAGCATTACAAATGACAGAAGTTGCCAAGGCTCAATGCTGAGAAGTTTTGTAGATCTGTCAGAACTTTTGAGTAGTGAAATTTCAAACTTTAGAATTTCTGAAGTAGATAAATTTGGAAGAAAATTCTCAAATTTTAGAAGGATTTTTTAGCATCAATTTTCCAACATATATTTGAAATATTTTAGCATATTTTAGAAGGATAAAAATTACAAATAGAAGATCGAAAGTGCAATACTCATGTATTTTAGTTGCATTATTCCCAATTAGTGAGTAAAATGCATCATTAATTTTTTTTAAAATATAAAAATATCAAAAAAATCTTGTTCATCTATATGCACAAAATTTTTGGATGTAGAAGAAATAATGAATTTACTAAATATGTATGAATTTCACATGAGTGAAATGTAAGTGTGCAAGTTTAGGCATATGTGTGTGATTATGGGATATGATTACAAGTTAATTGAGGCAAAGTTTTAGTGCATTTTATGGTTATTTTATATGGAATAAATGATGAAAAAATAATAAAAAAATAAGATTTGAAAAAGATTGGAAAAATCAAGAAAAATGGGCAACTAGGTCTGGCGTCATGGCACCCTAATATGGCAATGCAGTGCCGATTTAGAAGTGCCTCATAAGAACATCAGAAGGGCAACGGATTCTGGCTTCGCAGCACTAGAAATCTTAGCCATGGCGTCGCTCCAGAAGGGCTACAGCTATAGAAGAAGGGCAATAGAGTGCATATTCGGAGATTGTTTTGGGTCCCCCCCATTCACACCAAAATGCATGCAATGTTGTCCATATCTATCAATATGAGGAGGCCAGAAAATTATTAGAGGTTCTTGGAACCAGCTTGAGTATTTCTGGCAGATCCTATGTGTGTTGGCACATCTTTTAATGGTCCAAAAAGCATTTTTCCAACTTCAGATGCCAAAATCTCTCATCGGCTACAACTTCTTAGAATCTTAGCTGCACATTTTGTAGAAGTGAGACCTCAGTATTTTGAACTTGGCTCTGTTCTTAAATAAAGGAAAACTTTATTTGACATATCTTATGCTTTTTTCTAGGTAAGTAGGTCTTCTTAATCTAATTATATTCCTTCCCATGTGGTAAGCGTGAACATATTTCTTTATTTTGATTTTTATTTTCCGCGACCAGCAATGCTTTTAGGTACATATTTGGTTGACTAGCACAACTCATGTGATTAAATCAAATTTAATAACAAAACCTATGAAAGAGTAATATAGACTCACGGATTGTAAATTAGAGATTATACTCCTTTCATTCAAATTGGGAAAACATCGCCATGCCACATGAAACGTACATGGTGTTTTGCGTGCAAATTATTTTATTTTATTTTTTGAATCTAAGTAATTTTGTAAGGATTTAGACCCTTCCTACTTCTATGCTTTATCTAATTATGAAAATACCTGTCTCATTATTATTTTTTAACTCTCTGATCATTTAATCTTTTTTCTTTCAACAATGAGCATTTTCAAATTTCATTACCTATGGTAATTACATTTATGTACAAATATTTAACTTAATAACTCAAACTTTTTTCACATTATTTTCAAAGTGTTGCACATTACTTAATCATAGAAAATAATTATTAGCACTAATCTGGTATGCCCCCTAATCCCTCATGGGGTTAATGTTGTAAAGTTATCACTTGTTAACTGTAAAAATTAATCATGTCATAACCTTTTGCCCAAAAAACTTCTAAATTGACGACCATGAAACGTTTTCAACGAGTTGATATGAAATCAATATTTGTAAGAAGAGCAAAAAGAATCAAAGAAAAATTCAACGAACAAAATAATCTTGGGGTAGACTGAATGTGATATGCTATATTTGGCTATCCAATAACAGTGCAACATGTGGACCAAAGTTTGAATAGAAAAAGAAGCAAAAAGAATGAAAGAAAGAAAAAATTCAAAGAACAAAATAATCTCAGGGTAGACTGAATGTGATATGCCTCATCCGGCTGTCCAATAATAGGTAAAATGTGGACCGGTTTTACTTTCTCTTCATAATAATACCTAATGGTGTATGATAGAACAATTGTGAAGTCTAATGCCTTATCTAATACTTAACATAGTTCACTTGATCTTATCCTGTCTCAACCCTATTTTTCCTATTAAGTTTCATCTTTTCGTATATTTCATATAAGCCACAATTGAGCAACTTTTCTTAGGGTCTGAATCGTCCTTTTGCATCTTGCAATTATATGCATATATTTCTTAAGATTTTAATTAAATAATTAACAGACTAACAAGTCAATGACTTGAGGTGTTAGTGTTAAGTCATTCACTATAGATTTTTGATAGAAAAAATTATAGATAATTAGATAAATGAAAATAACCAATGATCCAAATCCTATGTGTCCTGCGAAAAAGAGAAGAGGATGTAACATATTCAATCCAAAGATCCTTCTGTCTATTAGCATATTGTAACCACAGAGTCTAGAAAACTGCATCAATGACACATCTAGCACAAATTGTAAACTTAAAACTAGAAGAGTTTTGCAATTTCTTTCATCTCCTTGAGAAGCTACTTTACCTGCACTTCTTCTGTTATCCAGAATCCGTGTCAATGTTGTACTACATCAATTTCTCATTCAATCATTAAGAAGTTGCTTTCCCCATACCTAACATACATATCTTTGATTCTTCTCCATCTTCTAACAGTTGATCGATCCAGCCAGGCCATGAACCTCATAGGGAGAAGACCATCCAGGCTTCAATGGTCACTCGGTCAACTGGTAGTGCAAATCGTGGAGGAGCTAGGCCATGAAAATTGCAGGGAGAATTCAATCCAAAATCTGATGGTCACTTGGGGAGGTGCCGGGCTAGTGCTTGGGGGGATGAGTCAGACAAGAGAGTAAGAGAGAGAAAGTGAGTCATCTCTTCTTGGGGGAATGAGGCGAATGAGAAAGGGGGTAGTGAGCTTCGATAGTTGGTGTGGCGACTGGCAGCGCTGGGCTTCTATAGAAGATGAGAGGGAGGGAGGGGGGAGCTCGTTGGGTGTGGTGCGGAATGACCAGGTGAGGGCTTCTGGTAGCGTGGGGTGGCGGGGATCACTAGGGGTGAGGGCAGAGAGAGAGAGAGAGAGAGAGAGAGAGAGAGAGAGAGAGAGAGAGAGAGAGAGAGAGAGAGAGAGAGAGAG
>JAYJMB010004643.1:0-12783 GCA_036873735.1 Pouteria campechiana | reverse complement strand
ATTTGCATTTTATTTCTTCCTCATCATTTACTGTGCCCGATATTTTTCTCGTTGTTGTTTCTTCAGCGAGTCAAACACCACCATAGGACTTACCCAAAACCTATTAGTGGTGTGTGGATTTTAGCTTTTTGTAAGAGTTTAAGCCTTTTAATGTTAGTTTTATGTAGTCTCTTCAAGCTTTCAAAGGTTCAAACTTGCTCTCTAATGGCTGATTGTAGAAACTTCAAACCCACCACATCACAAATGAGGGGAACCCACTGTGCACCATGGTGGAGTTTGAGTTTTAGTCTCATTTAGGCATTTCTGTCATTAGAGCACAAAAAGGCACTTGCCTCGCAAAGAGAAGATCCCAATAGCTACAAGCTTTAACCGCCTCTAGAAGAAGGTGAGTGAGGAAGATGGAGCTGCTCCATGAAGAAAATGAAGTTTCTCTTGCTAGAATGTTGGAAAAGGTCCCCATTTTTTGGAAAGTTGTGCCTATTTATTGGCATTTGATGGTCGGCCATGAGAGAAGTGAGCTTATGGACACCAATCCTCCATCTTTGAAAGTTTTTGAGGCTAAAAGCCATGTAATGTCATGTGGCCAGCCACCACCTCTTTGGTGGCTGGCAGTAGCATGCTTTGAAATTTGGCAAAATAAGCTCCATTTCATGGCCGGTCACTATCAGTTTTGTGGCCGATAGCTACATTCTTTGAGAATATCACAATAGATTTTATTCCCTGGCCAGCCACCACTTGTTTTATGGTTAGCAGCTACATTCTTGTGAGTTATTCATGCCATGTTTTATTTCATGGTCAGCCACCACTAGTTTGGTGGCCAGTAGCTACATGCCTTGAATCTTTTCCCTATATTTCAATTGCATAAATCATCCATTGCTTTATCTTGTAGGTCTCTATTGTAAATTTTCATAACTGCAATCACAATTGATTTACCTTGCAAGTACTTGATTAAATGCTTTGTTCCATTTCAGGTGATAGAGACATGGGTATTTATTTCAAGGCCGGCCACAGTGTTCTTAAGCAACAAGTTGCTCATGAAGTCTTTAAGATCATTCATTTCATGATTTTTCTTTTCCTTTGTTTATGTGTCTTTGTTTTGTATGGATCATGTACCTTTATTTTAATGTATAAAGCATTCATTAACTCATCATAAGTATTTGGCTATGCATTCTTTACATCTTTCATGTAATAGTCATGTCTTGCAAACTTTCAATTGAATGTTTTAAGCCATTATAGAATGTATACATATACATTGCAATTGAACAGGTTTAATCAACAACTTTGAGGAAATTAGGGGAGATGATGCCGAAATTTTGCCATTGAGTGGCAAGCATATTTGTAACATGCTTAGTGGCCGGCAGAATGCATCAAGGCTGAAAATGCACAAGTTGGACAGCATTCTTGGTGGCCAGCTTACTTAGAAGCTAGTGGCTAGCAGGAACATGTAAACAGAATTGTTGGATGCTGGTGACTGGCAGCTATACGTGGACAGTCTTCTTGGAAGCTGGTGGCCGGCAGCAATATGCAAACAGCATTGCTGGACCACATCGTCCACATCTTATTGGACTTTATCACTGTCATTGATTTCAGACAGCACCATCTATATTTTTCTAGACCACACTTTCTCAATTAACATGATTCGTTCGCATTAGTCTTTTTGGTGGGCCGCGGACAGCTAGTTTGCTTTTAACCTTTCAACCAGAGAAAAAAACAACACGTGGGTTGCTTTTGTAGATAATTGCTGCAGCTCCCTTTATTTTGTTTATTATTATTTAACTTTCCAGCAAAGAGTTGATTTACTCCATTTTTCACCTACGCAAGTTGCCTTCTCCTTGGAAAAACCCCCCTTTCACTGCTCGCAAAACCCATCGAAGGACTCAACATATTCAGCTAGAGGCTGGCGAAGGCATCTCCCTTTTACAAAATCCTACAACTTCATCAAGTAACAGTGGTCATTCAAACTTTGAAGACCAGCGGCAAATAAGGATTTTCAATTGTTCAAGCTTCCTTAAACAGCAATCAGCGGCTCATCAAACAGTCGGTAGCTTGGAATTTTAGTGGGGTTGCCTTCATTGAAGGTGCTAACATGCTCCGCTAGCAATTTCATTGTAACAATGGCTTTGTACATTTCCCTTTTTTATTCTCAAAATGCAAGAAATTTATCTGAATCGTGCAAAAATCCATCACCATTAATCGCCTCTTGGCGATGGCCGGTGAGTTCTGCTTAAGGAAATGCAGATGGCCGACGAATTACAAAAATTCTTTGCTTGAGGCCATAACTCCCTTCCTATTACTATTTCTAGGCTGATAATGCTCAGGCATGGGTGGCCAGCGGACTCTGCTTAAGGTGTTGTCCATGTATTGATGGTTGGCAACTTGTCCAATGAATTTGAATCTTATTTAAGGCTGGCAAGACCTGTTTGACCATCTCGTTTTCTTAGCTTTGCAGACCCAACACCGTCGGTTCACGTTTGTCTTGATTGGGAATAGCAGCCTGTGTTGCCCATTCAAACCAAGTTGCTGATAAAACAGAATCATTAAAAATTCAATAAACTATTGCCCACAAGTTCTCTTAAACCATTCTGGACATGCTGAAGATTGGCGTGTTTTTGCTAATGCTAATGGCCGGTGAGTTCCGCTAACCTGATGGCTGCATTACGCCGATTCTTGAAGCTTCCATTCTGATTGGAGGCTGTGAAAATCAACAAGAATGCTGCAATCCAATGCCTAACCAAAAATTGACATCACTCGTTATTCAATCTAGATGCAACCATTTCAGATAGCTTCAAGGGGAATGATGTTGCTAAACGTGGATTTCTTTGGTGGCTAGCATTGCTTGCCGTCTGGTTATGTGGACAACATGCCTACTTGGTTTAGACAACAACGTTCATTTCTTTGTTTGAAGCCGCTAGTCTTTATCTGTATTGGTGACCGGCAAGATAACTTGAAAAACTTTGTTTTTCTTTTTGACTTTGTTTGGTTGGAAGTCAGCGAAATCAACCTGCTCCGGCTGCTGGCGGCCCAATCAAAAATTAATGATGTTTGTCTTAACCAAAACTTCAAACACGAGACACCTCTTTGACCCAAGCAGCAAACCATTTAAGAGGTGAATTTAAATTATGTTGAACGCGCTGAAGATTGGCAGGAAGTTGCCAGTGCTGATGGCCAGCGAGATAACTTGAAAATTTATGTTTTCTTTCTTGATTTTTTTCCTTTAATGGGTGGTTGGCCAAATCAGTTTATCTCTGCTGCTTGTAACATTGATACCAGCTCTAATTGAGCATTAATTGAAAGTGATCTGAGCAAAGACCTGTCTTGAGGCCCATCGCCATCGAGGACTTCTTGTTGGTGGCCGATGAAACTTCAATGTACTTCTGCCCAACTGGTAACCAGCATTGCTCGATGCTTGACTGAGAGGCAGCAGCATTCACTATTTAATTGGAGGTTAGCGTTGCTTCTTGATCACATGATGGCTAGCTAAACAACTCTCGTTCAACTAGAAATCGATAGGTCTCCATTGGATTGCTGGTTTTGTAGGTGTGAGACCATAAGAGGCATTTCGGAGTGCATTTAGTTCACGTTGACATTTTCATAAGGATCGTGAACTTTTGAGAATCATGTGGGCCATACCGTTGCGCTAGGGTCTACCGGCCCGAGACCCGCTACACTTTATTAAGGGGAACCCAAAAACTTCCAAACTATATTTGTTGGTTGTCCAAATATTTAAGTGTCATATAAGCTTAATAAGCTTTCATACACATGGCTTTGTTGACCCAACTAGGTCTATTAATGAATTAAACTTTTTTTTTTCACCTCTTTCAAGCATTTAGAACTTAGGCTTTGGTTCTAATACCTTGAACTATTTATTTCCTTGCAGCTAAGCCAATTGATCAATGCATATTCTTTTACTGAATAATGTTGTTGCAAAAATTTTGGTCACTTATTTTGACTTGTATTCCTTGCTTTGCTTTAATTGTTCTTGCAGATGGATCCTAAGCAGCCTAATTTGTCTGAAGACATGCTACAAGAGAGAGTGATTTCAGCCAGTAGCCAATCCATTCAGCTAATTTAGGCAATGTTCCCAGTTAGGTGGGGAGCCAGAGCTACAATATGGCCGATCTTCTCACTACTCACTACCCTTGACGCAATGGGAGGTAGTGCATCTATAGAAGTGACCTCACGAAGAGTTGAGGTAACATCATTAATAGAGAGTACTTCTGAAATAAATATTGTTTCTAGTTCTAGCCAAATAGAGATAGTCAATCCTCCACATCAGGATGCGCTCAGAACTACCAAAGTTTGTATTTCAAGAGTTCATCGAGGGGAATCTCTTCCTACTTCATCTATGCCTACCCCTCAAAAGTCTACTAAAGCTAGATCCAGCTGTAGGAAAGTTAAAACTTTTGAAACCCAACCAAGGAATCCTCGCAAGTGGCATTCTATTAAGAGTAGAACAGAGAAGCAATCTACCAAAAACCAAAAGAAGCAGAATATAACCCATTCATCCATGAGATCTCGTCAAAAATCCTCCGAAGATAGAATTATCATGGAGAAAACTCAAATTCCAAAAGGTCAACCAAAAAATCCATGTAAATGACCATTTGATGAGCCTCAAAGGGGTAAGTCATCTAGTTCTCGTCGACAGAAGAGGCATTGCCAAGTAAGAGTTGCAGATGAAGAAGAGAAAGACCAAGTCCCTAAACCACTCCCTAAATATTTTGTTTAGGTGATGTGACGTTCATCTTCTTTCAGGGAGTTGCATCAAAGGAGAAAGACAAAGAGATATTTGTCTAAAGACACTCAAATTGGAAAAGGGCATTTTTCCTTATCGATTCAAAACATTGCCAATTCGAACCTATGAGACATAAGTCCATGAGAGATCTTCATGGGGTTGGTTGCTACTTTATAAAGAGATCCACCGTTATCACCATTAAGAAGGATGATGTTCCTACAAGGCATCTAACCAATAAAGCTCTTACTACCATGGACAAAGGAGAGAAGTTTGGAGGGGTATTCTTAGCACCCACTAACAGTAATAAAGTCCATGCTTACCACATGGTGGAGACACCTCGACAATGAGCCACCATTTCTAAAGATTACAAGTTACAAAGAACCATCAATTTGAAGCAATTCCATGGCTTCTTTGTACCATAAGAAGATTTCAAGTACTGAGCTTATCATCTAGCTTCCATCCATAAGGATGTATTGGAGAGTGCTAGAATATATGATGTCATCCTAGTTTTTTGTGAAGGCTTCCACAAACGTGGTGAGATCCTTGAGGCCTTTCTGCAATTTTGGTCTCCTATAACAAATTCCTTTCATTCCCCTTGTGGTAAAATGAGGTTAACATTGTGGGATCTTAGTACCATGTGTGGCCTTCCAGCAATAGGAGAACCCTTTTATGAGTATGTGCCTACGAATGAAGAGCTTACAAAAGTCCCTGAGGAAAATAATATCATAAAAATTTTATACAACTTTGACTAAAGAAAAAAAAGGTTACAACTCATTCCATGGTAATGGGCTCAACTCTTCAGTCATATATCTAATCCATGAGCTAGGACTACCTTCTTCCGAGACTCTGACAAGAGTTGGAAAGATGAAGATGAGTGGGCATTGTAGATTGAGCCTCAACACCTCTAAAACATCAACCCAAAGCAAGAGTTGATATTATTTTTGATGTATTCGTTATCTGTGATGGCGTGCCCTTCTTCCTTATATATTGGTTGCATCAACTGGAGTATCCTACTCCTTGCTTGCAAATTAGCATCAGTTGTTAGACTCTCTTTAGCTCCCCATGTATTCTCTGATTTATACTGAGGTTTTGGTGATCTAGTGAGTAATTTTGTTAGCCCTGGAGGCTCCATAACTTACTACCCATTTCACTTCTTTGTAGGTTAGCTCAGGCTTTACTTCCCTTGGGTATTTAGAGTTAAAGAGCCAAAATAATTTTTGAGGGAGGGCATAATTTTTTGAAGGTTTGCTAACAGAGAAATGGATAACCTTGATTTTAGAATGGTCATTAATCGGCTACTGACCATGCACCAATTCTCGAATGGGATGTATAGACTAGTGCCAATTCCAAATGAATTCAGCTATGATTAAGTAAGAAATTTTTAGCTGGCTTATCGATTGTATAACATCAATCTAAGAATGTTCTTGCTTTTTAAGAATGTAGTTGATATTATGTAGAACCATACTTCTCTCAGAGGTTTGTATGCCAATTTGGCTTTGACTAGGAGGCGCCTAGGGCTATTTATAATATCTCTAGAGAAAAATGGGAAATTGGAGTTGGCATATTTTCTTAGTATACTTATTGGCTCCATTTCATAATTGACTTCCGTGGTTGTGACATCTTCATACTTGGAAGATGGAGGACAATTCGTGTTGGTTATGGTTATGTCTGGTGTTATGGAATGATAGGGAAACAAGTGTGCGACTCTTGTCCTCTCGACATGTGGCAAAAGATTTATCCATCATGGGATTTTATCATGCCATGCAAAGACAACAAATAATATCATGCTTTCTGGGAGGTACATGGTCTTTCGTTGTTACCAACGTGACCAAAAGTTATTCTTTGGATGGACTTGAACCCACCCACTCGACTTGTTGAGCAATCGAATAATGCGGAAGTTGGATGGTATGGCTATGGAGAGTCTTATCTACTTGCTCTGGATGAACCTGAAGTGGATTATGAAGCCATTGATGATCCAGCTCGATCCGGGCCAGACTATGAGTCCCTCAGTCGGAAAAAGGAGAAGAAGAGTATATTATTTTTTTCTTTGATTTCTCTCTTTTCTTTATGCTTTACTTTATTTTGCTAACTTCTTTCTGCTACTGTCAAAACAGACATTACGGAGTGGGTATATGAAGCTAGCAAATACAGTGAGGCTGGGTTAGCGCACTATCTTGCAGATGATGCAAAGGAATGAATTCAGGGTAAAAGTCCTCCACCAATCAAAGATACACCTCTTTTCGACAAGAAGAAAAATACAAAAGTTGTTAGCTTTTTTAGAAGAACTGCAATCTGTACAAAGGGCATGGATAGGGCCGACTCTTCTATTTCTCACAACAAGAAACTCAACAAAGCTAGCAACTATTCAAGGAGGAAGCATAGAACAGATGAGGCTGAGGTAGCCACTAGCCCTTCAATTTGGTGCACCACCCATTCATCAACATAGAAAATGATGGTTCAACCAGCTTTATCTCCTATTGGTGAAACACTATCTCATCCCATTATTCTTGAGGGGGATAGTTATACTCCTCCTACAGTTGAAAATGAAGGGTCCTTAGAAGAAGGCGAAGTTTAGAGAGAGCCATCTCCTCCTGTTTCTTTTGACTTGCAACTAACCATAAATGAAGAGGTTCAAATTCAAGTGAGGACGTCAAATGAAACATCTAACATCACTATAAATGCTTTCACAACAAAAGGTGTATATTCTCAGGTGATGTCAAGTGAAGAGACAAAGGAGATACACTTCAATGACTGAATTTTAGATTTGTCTGATAATTTGCTTGGCAATGTTGAGATGTTACATCGAAGTACTCTGACTGGGGCTCTCCTTAACACAAATTCATTAAGAGATGCCTAAAACATTATGGAAGTGGAAGATCTTACTAATGAAGGTATTAGTGCTGACATTATGAACATGTATAATGGTGACTATTTTGGCTTGGATGTGGACCGGTTGTCCATTTGGGTGCACCTTATCAATTCAATTAGGCAAGTTCCTTTTTTTCCTTCTATTGAGAATTTTTTATTGTTTCTAAGACTAGCATTTGTAGCTCCATTTGTCATCACAGATGATTCATTAGTTGATAATGAAGGAAAGGATACAATAATGGTAGAGATCATTCATATGAAAGGCAAATCTCATTCACTCATTAGACAAGATGACTTGGCAGTCGAAGTTGTGCCCACTATAGTAAATGAGTTTCACCCTGATGTAGTCATGATTGAGGAGGTTGACCAAACTTTACTGTTCATTGCAGCAAAAACTCCCAGTGCCATTATCGAAGGAGGGGGAGAGGGAACAATGCACCCCCAGCATTGGTTCCCTTGCAACCTGAGAACTTCTTCACTTATGATTTAATGCATTCTTTACCTTCAACCCATGTTGTGATACCCTCTGCCCTTAATTAAGAGAACTATATGAACCTTCTTGATGAGATAAGAGAGATCCTTAGCACTTTGCTAAGTTCTTTGTGGAGAATAACTTCAGCAAACTCATTAAAAAGGCTTTTAGAACATCAGTACAAGAGAATGGCTACCAATGGGTAAAATTGGGGATATCTTTCATGTCTTCCCTTCATTCTTGAGAAGTTGGGCACCTTTAGCACTGAGTGACTTCTTAGAAGATGGAGCTAAACCAAAGACTCCGATTGCCTGAATTTCTACCATAGAGGTTGAGTTGGCTGGTGCGCAGCAAACATTGGCTTGCAAACTCACTGAACAACAATCAGCTGCTTGTCGAGAGGTAGAGCTCCATTTAACAATGGGCAGTTCTCAAAAGTGAGAAGGCAGCAATTGAGAAGCATTGCTATGAGCTTTGGGAAGCATACCAACAACTAGGAGAGCAACTAGCTTTCAAGGAATGTCTAATAGCTAGACATGAGGAGAAGCTAGTTGAGGAAAGTGAAACCATTCAAGAATTACATGTTTTACTTGATTGTGTACAGGAGCAGAAAGCTATCTTGGAGGAGGATCTTGCTGCATTGCAAAACTCTAAAGTAGTTGATTCCCAGATTGTGGAAGCACTAACAAACTTGAAGAAGGATTTTGTATTACTGAAAGATAACTTATTGCCATTGTTAAGAAATTTGAGAAATACTTATTGGTCCATATGATTTCATTGTAACCCTTTTTGTTGTGTGCAAATGAAATCATCTTAGTCTTCTCTTTTTTCTTTTCCCATGATGTTTGGCCTCTTGACATGTTTCTTTTCTGAAAGCTTCATGTATAATAATGATTCAAACTTCGCATATAGATAAAATTGCTTGAGAAACCTTTGCAAGGATTAGGAATAGGGGAGCAAATGCCCCAACATTTGCTCCCTTCCAATTCACACATAGTAACACTTTACGAAATGCCCACTAATGGGTAATTATACAGTGTTATTACTATTGACGATTCAATATAAACCATTAGCATAAGCCTCTTGGATGACGTAAGGCCTTTCCCATTTGGGCTCAAATTTACCAATTAATTTACCACCCACCATTAATTTAGTCCTTAGTTTAAGAACTAAATCGCTTGGGCGAAAAGCTTGGTGTTTAACTGATTGGTTATATGCCTTGGTCATGCGGGCTTAGTATAACTCGGTCCTTTGTTTGGCTTGTAATCACTTTTCATCCAAAGCATCAAGCTCCTCAAACCACAATTTAGCTTGTTGGTTAGTTGTCAACCCTAAGTGCATTACAACTTTTAACAAAGGCAATTGCACTTCTAAGGGCAAGATTGCCTCTGCCTCGAATACTAGAGAATAGGGAGTTGCATTAGTTGCTGTGTGTTGAGTGGTGCGATAAGCCCAAAGCGCTTCTAGCAATTTAAGATGTTAATCCTACTTGTTCTTATCCGTTGTTCTTCTCATGATCCTCAAGATCGCCTTGTTGATTGTTTCCGCTTGGCCATTTCCTTATGGATGATGTGGTGTAAAGAACACATGTTTGATGCTTTGCTTTCGACAAAACTTTCCGATTTCTTCATTCTTGAATGGAGTGTCATTGTCCAATGTAATATGGCATGGATTACCATATCAATATACAGTCTCAAATTTGATGAACTCGATTACTTCTTTAGCTCTGAATCTCTTATATGAGTCAGCTTCTACCCATTTGGAGAAGTAATTGGTTACTACCAGGATATAGGCATGTCCCTTGAAAGATGGAGGGTTGATTGGACCAATGATATCAAATCCCCATAATGCAAATGACCAAGAGATGCTTGCAAGTACCAACTCTGATGGTGGTATGTGCCGAAAATCCCCATGAAGCTGACATTGGAGACATAATTTGGCAAATTATAGCAAGTCTTTAACTATGATAGGCCAATAATAACCTAGGTATTTAACTCATCTGTATAATCTTTAACTAGATAGATGCCCACCGTATTCATTGGAATATGCTTGCATAAGTGCATATTGAATCTCTTCCCTGTTCAAGCATCGGAGCCAGAGTCCATCATATGCTTGGCAATAAAATGTAATATTGTAATGCACATATTGTAGCTCTTTTTCTCAGAGCTAACCTTTCCTGTGGATTTTTTGGGAAGATTTCGTATTGTAAGTAATCAATGTATGAAGTTTGTCAATCATCCAGTGTCAACTCCATGCAAGCTATACAGTTCACTTGCTTAGCAGTCTCCTTATCATATGAGTCAGGAATATGACTTTGTTGCTTAACTTTGATAATGACTTCTTGGCCTCCAACAACAGCTAGAGCAGTTGCCAAGTTTGCTAACATAATAATAATGGTATTCTCAATCCTTGGAATATACCCAATGCTGACTTGAGAAAGCTGATCCAATAGCACTTATGCAATATCTTAATACTAGCATAAACTGGGCTAGCAAACTTCATAATTAGTAGTTAATTGTCGGACCATCAATTCTGAGTCACCAAAGATGATTAATTTTGTAATCCTGAAGTTAAAAGCGATTTGAAGTCCTAAGACCAATGCATCATACTCCACTTCATTGTTGGTGTAATTTCCCTCAGATAGAAGGAATATGGAAGGATGTCTTTCTGAGGTGAGATAAAGACAATCTCAACACTAGCACCGATGGTTTTAGCAACACCATCGAAGTACATTTGCCAAAAAGTGTTGACTTGGGTAAGGAATACTTCCTCATCTGACAAGTTTTCTTGCACAATGACTTCTTCATCAACTGGGTGTGTGGCCAAGAAGTCAACCGGAACTTGTCCTTTTACCGCTTTTTGTGGGATAAAGGCGATGTCAAATTCTTACAATAATAATGACCATTTTGTCAATCATCTCGATAAAATGGGATGAGTGGTCAAGAACTTGAGCGGATCTGCTTTAGAAATTAATTGGATCTTATGAGCAAGGAAATAATGCCTTAATTTCTAGGCTACAAACACCAATGAAAGGCATATCTTTTCAATTGGGGAATAATTACATTTTACATTGATCAACCAATGGCTAACGTAATACAATGCCTGCTCCTTACCATCTTGATTTCCTTGTCGAGCAATGCCCCCAGCAATTGCTCGCTCATGGAGATATACAAGATATGAGGTTTGCCCTTAGCTAGTGCAGCCAAGACTAGAAGATTCCAAAGCAATTCTTTGGCGATGTCGATAGTTTTTTAGCAAGCTTCATCCCAAACAAAGGCCACATCTTTCTTGAGCAAGTAGTGAAATGGTTGACATATTCCTACTAAATTGGCAATAAATCTTCTGATATAAGATAGCTTACCTTACAATCTCCTTAGATCATCTATATTTCTTGGGGGACCTCTGCTTTTTGTGGGTCCACCTCAATTCCTCAAAGATGAACAATAAATCTCAAGAATTTGCCTAATCCAACTTCAAATGCATATTTGAGTGGGTTCATACACAGCTTATTTTTCCTTAGTCATATAAAGATAGTGTGCAGTTCCTCATGGTGTTGATCATGACTATTGGACCTGACCACCAAGTCATCAATATAGCATTCAACATGTTTGTGAAGCATGTCATAGAATATAACTTGCATGGCTCTTTGATAAGTTGCTTCAGTATTTTTTAATCCAAATGGCATAACTTTATAGCAAAAGATAGAAGTTAGCTTTAGTTTGTTTAATTGATTTGTGAAGGAATCATTGGAATCCTGAGTGCAATAAGGTTATGTAAATCTTGTTTAATTGATTGATTAGACCAGATTAGTATGTTATGGTATGAGTCTCAAATGCATATCTCAATAAATGAGTCATTATATGTAATTTTGTGGATTTTATACTCCACTTAGAAGTGAGTGAATTGCAATGTATTATATACCATAAAATTTAAGAGTTGATTACAGAATCGTATGTATGTACTTGATTGTCATAATTGATAGTATGGAGTAGTTGAAAGTATTCTATTTGTGTATATTTTGCTATTTTACTAGAATTATCAGGATATACCTAGTAAGGCCATGTAGTTTATGTTTCACTTGTATAAGTTGGGTGAATTTTGTTTGGATTGAGAGAATATAGATTCCATGATAGTTTATAATAAGGCATGATTTCCAATGATCCTTTATGAGTACTTGATTTGGATGAGTTATTGTTATAATTGAAAATGATAAAACTTGAATGCATACTTGGATTGAGAATGTTTGAATAAAATTGAAACATGCTTGGATGCTGATACTAGTATTATTTATGTAAATCTAGATTTAGATGTATGTTAGATAAACAATTAAGTAAATTGGGTTTGGCTACTTGATTGAGCAATGGGCATGCGGCTATTAGATTGAGGCTTAAAAGCATGGCTAAAATACATGCTTAGGTTTGAATACCTATTGGAATAAAATTGACATGTATTTGACATTTAAGTGCATATCGGGAGGCTCCTTTGGTTTTTTATATAAATCTATTCAGAAATGAACTTTGTTGCCTATTCTATGAGATTCATGGACTAACACAGCTTGACAGGGAGTTGCCTATCCTGTCCAATTTGAAAATGATTCGACACCCTCAAGGTGAAGACTATCAGGGTGGCAGTATGGTGGCATTTGAGGCATTTGTGGCATTCATGGCATTCACAATATTTGTAGTAATCATGGCATTTGTAGCATTTGTGG
>JAYJMB010004637.1:0-12794 GCA_036873735.1 Pouteria campechiana | reverse complement strand
CCAGTGTGAGAAAGTGAGACTCGACTACCCCACCTTAAAAGTGGGTAGGTCGAGGTGAAACTCAGGGCAAATGCCCATCGTCGCGCCTTGAAAAGCGGGGCGTGACAAAGGCATTTCATCAAACATGTAGCATGCACTTCGAGTTTGCTCAACATTTCCATTGATGGGACCTCAAAGTCCACTTCAATATATAAGCAATCTTATCCCGTATACCCTTGGAACATTTGCCAAAGAGAAACTATACACATACTAGCTCAAACAATTCATCAAACACTTAGTGTGCACAATGACAAGAAATCTCCCATATACAAGAACCCATCTCCATTTCTCCTTAAGCCACTACAAAAATGATTCAATCCACCAATAATACTAAGAGAAGAAGAATTGTGATGCAAGAAGTGACTTACTTTTGATTCCAAGAAGATGCTCATGAATTTTTCCAACCCAAATTGAGAAAATGGTTGAGGAAGAAGATGAATAGAGGAGTGGTTGAGTGAAGTCGATGGAGGAAAGAAGGTGTAGATGATGAAGCCTTGAACTTGGGGATGTGAGAATGGGATTTAGGGTTGTGAGGAGAGGTTTTGGAGAGAAGGGGAGAGAGGGAGAGAAAGAGAACACAAAAGGGGAAAGTGAATGGGTAGAGAAAATTGCATGTGTGATTTGCTTTAAGTGGGACAGACGGCGACACTGGCGGCACCGGCCGAGTGCCAAGTCACTACCTCCATAGTCTCTTCCAAAAAAATTCTAACGTCGATGGCACCAAAGTGTTACTTGTGATTGATTTCTGGCACCGGTGGTGCCATCTTGCTACCTCCTCTTATTACCCTAGATTTTTCAGTGTCAGAATGGGCACTGGTGGCGTCATCTTGCTGCCTCCATTCTATTTTTGTCAATTCTCCATTACACACCAATGACTCCCTTCTCTGAATTTAACTTGTTTTGCTCTCCATTTCCTTCAATCATGAACATAACCTATCAATCACAAAATAACAATGTTCTAAGTATAGCAAATAGGAAAATGTTAGGAAAATATCAATGTAATCTAACAACTTAATAATCCAATCAAGTTTATTTAAACTAATGCAACTAACATACTTTATTTATGTAGGAACATAGCTAAATCTAAGGATTTGAAATAACAAAAAGATAAAATAACTTGGATTGCCTCCCAAGAAGCGTTTTATTTAACATCTGAGTAAGACAAACTCCTTTTTCTACAAATTTTAAATTTCCCACACTTTATTCACCTGCATTGGCACATCATCTCTATTGTATTTCTTAACTCGATGACCATTAACTTTGAAAGTACTCCCATCTTTTGGATTCTTCAATTCAACCACTCTATGAGGAAACACTTGTGTGACAAGGAATGGACCCAACCCAACATGATTTCAGTTTTTCTGGAAACAAATGCAAATGTGAGTCATAAAGCAGAACATCCATTTCAGGTTCAATGTGCCATTTATGAATAACTTCATCATGATATTTCTTAGTTCGCTCCTTGTAAATCTTGGCATTTTGATATGCTTCATTTTTCAACTCCTCAAGTTCATGAAACTAAAGTTTCCTCTGCTCTCTTGCCTTTTCCATATCATAATTCAGATGTTTAATTGCTTAGCATACCTTGTGCTCCAACTAATAAGGAAAATGGAAAGCTTTCCCAAAAATAAGTCTATATGGACTCATTCTGATTGAGGTTTTGAAAGCTATCTTATATGCCCATAAGGCATCATTTGGCTTTATTGCCCAATCTTTACTTAAAGTGTTCATAATCCTTTCCAGAATTTCTTTTATCTATCAGTTGCTGACTTTCACTTGCCCCAATGTTTGTGGATGATAAGGTGTTGCAACCCTTTGAGTAATGTTGTACTTTTTCAATAGAGCTACAAAAATCTTATTACAGAAATGATTTCTCCTATCACTAATGATTGCTCTGGAGTGGCAAACCTGGAAAAATCCCCTCTTTCAAAAATCTAAGCACAACATTAGTATCATTAGTCTTAGTGGCCATAACTTCAATTCACTTAGACACATAATCCATAGCAAGCACAATATACAAGTTCCCATTGGATGGTGGGAATGGACCCATGAAATAAATGCCTCATACATCAAAAAGTTCAATGACAAGGTTACCTATATGTGGCATCTCATCCCTCCTTCCAATGTTCCCTATTCTCTAGCATCTATCACACATTGTAAAAAAGGCATAAGCATCCTTTAAAATAGTTGGCCAATAAAATCTAGATTGAAAGACTTTGAGATCGATTTTCTTCCCAAAAAAATGCCCTCCACAACTAAATGTCTGGCAATGTCTCAAAATACTCTATTGCTCATCTTCTAGAATGCAACACCTAATGATTTAGTTTGGGTATATTTTGAACAAGACTAGGTCATCCCAAAAATAATGCCTCACTATTAATACTGACTTTCTCCTTCCCTAGGAATTCAATAGAGGATTAAAAATTTCCTTAACCAAATAATTTATAATGTTAGCATACTAAGGTTCACTCCCCTTCATAAAATATAATTGCTCATTGGGAAAGATCTCGTTGATAGGAATGTTTTTCTTTCCCCTTTCTATCTCAAAATCAGTTCCTTACATCAATCTAGATAGATGATCTGCTACAACATTCTCACATCCTTTCTTGTCCTTAATTGTTAGATCGAACTCTTGCAACAATAAGATCCACATAATCATCTTAGTTTTGGCATCCTTTTTTGTTAGTAATCAAGTAAGAATGAAATTTTTCCAAAGCAAACCCAATAGCAAGTAATTCTTTCTCAGTGGTAGAACAATTCAATTGTGCTTCATTTAGAGTCCTACTTGCATAATGAATAACATGAGGTAACTTGTCTACTCTCTGTCCTAGGACAACATTGACAGCAAAGTTTGATGCATCACACATGAGCTCAAATGGGATAGAACAATCAAGAACTGCTGAAATCAGAGCCAATGTCAATTTTTCTTTCAAAGTGTTAAAGGCAACAAGGCACTCCTCATCAAAACAGAAAGTTACATCCTTAGCTAATAGGTTACAGAGTGGTCTACAAATTTTTGAAAAATCTTTAATAAATCGTTGATAAAAGCCTACATGACCAAGAAAGTTTCTAACTCCCTTGATTAAAATTGAAGGTGGCAACTTTGCAATCAATTCAATTTTTGACTTATTAACTTCAATGCCTTTACTTAAAATAATATGTTTAAGCACAATTCCTTGTTTCACTAAGAAGTAGCACTTCTCCCAACTTAGTGTCAAATTCATTTTCATACATCTTCTAAGCACCAGTCTAAATTTATTAAAGTAATCATCAAATGAGTCTCCAAAAATAGAACACATCAATATACTTTTTAATCATATCAGAAAAGATGGACATCATACACCTTTGAAAAGTTGCAAGGGCATGGTACAAACCAAAAGGCATCCTCCGATATGAAAACATTTCGAATGGGCAGGTAAAAGTGGTCTTCTCTTGATCCTCTTGGGCAATTGGAAGTTGATTATAACCTAAAAAACCATCCAGAAAATAGTAGTAAGCTTAAGCTACCAATCTTTTAAGCATTTGATCAATAAAAGGAAGCGAAAGTGATCATTTCTTATGGCTACATTGAGTTTCCTATAGTCAATGCACATCCACCACTCTGTAGTCATTTGCATTGGCACCAATTCAAATACCAGACTTCTTTAGCACCACATGCACTAGAATTATCCATTTATTGTTAGAGATCGGATAGATAATAATAGAAATACCAGACTTCTTTGGCACCACATGCACTAGACTTACCCATTTACTATCAGAGATTGGATAGATAATACCTGCATCCAATAATTTGATCACCTTTACTCTCATAGCTTCCTTCATATGTGGGTTAAGTCTCCTCTTAGCTTCTTTGGAAGTCTTTGCATCATCTTCCAGCAAACTTTTATGCATGCACATAGTGGGGCTAATTCCCTTCATGTCTGCTAAGGTCCACCCTATAACCCCTTTGTGCTCTCTCAACACCTTCATCAACTTATGTTCTTCATCAACAGATAAGTTAGGAGCAATTATCACTGGAAAAGTATTATTTTCACCAAGAAATACATACTTTAAGTTCTAAGGTAATTACAATTAGGGTGATGTAACAGTCAATTGTTCCACTTCTGGGTTCACATGTGATAACCCTTCATTGGAAACTTCCCCTTCTTTGAATTGCTCTGCTTTATCAAGTTTAGCTTCCAAATTCGTCATTTCTTCATCTTTCTCCAATCCATCTATAGTGAGCATCAATTCTAGCTTATTAGTTGTCTCCTCCTACACAAAATTTGATTAAATAAGTGAGTCCAATTCTTCAACTTGAAAACATCTACTTGGATCTAAAGGTAGTGATAAAGAATTCTAAACAAAAAATTTCACAGTTTCATCTATGACAGTCATCTTCAACTTCCCATTATGCACATCTATGATTGTCTTTGTGGTTGCCCTGAAAGGGCGTCCTAGAAGAATAGGCACTTCTCTCTCTAGAATCATTTGCCTCTCCATGTCAAGCATAACAAAATCTATAAGAATAATCAGCTTATCAATCTACATGAGAATGCCATCTACAATGTCTTCAGGATATTTAACTGATTTGTCTACAAGGCATCAGATTGATGCTTGTACTTAAATCTAGCATTACCTTTACTTGTTTGTCCCTCCAATAGTAATTGAGATATCGAAACTACTTGGATCCTTAAGTTTTGGGGGAAGGTGAGTCTGCAAACTGCATTGGCTACCTCTGAAATTAGAACTTTCTCATGTGGCTCATACTTGCGCTTCTTTATGTTTAGTTCCTTCAAGAATTTAGGCATAAGTAGACATGTTCTTTATCATATCAAGTAAAGGCAAATTGAAATTAACCTTAGGAAGGATATCGTAAATGTTAGAAAATGATTTATCAAATTTGCTCTACTTTAGCCTTCCTAGAAAAAGGGACAAGAGGATCATAGAGCGGGGTTGCTTTGTAGTTGACAGGAGGGTTAATTATTGGAAACACTGCCTTCTTTAAATGCACTTCTTCCTCTGTCATTTTCTTCCCTTTCTCCAATCTTGCAGAAATAATTGAATTATTAGTTTGTTCTCCAACCTTATTATCAATTACCTTTCCACTCATTAGTGTCGTTATTACTTTTACTTGCTTTGGTTGGCTAGGCAAGTTCCCAGGTGTGTGGCTCTATGCTACTTCTACAATTTGTCCTAACTAAGTTTCCATTTTTTTCATGGATGCCTCCATGTTATGAAATCTGGAATCAATGTTTTGGAATTTGGTTACATTATTCTAGAACTGGGTTTGTGTTGCTTGAATGAAACTCTGCATGGTTTCTTCAAGTGTAGGCTTCTTTGGTTGTGGTTGTGTAATGCCCCACACCCTCACCCTATGCATTTTGACTATCTAATAGATTATGCCCTATTGGGCCTATGCAGGATGTTACCACTTTCCTTGTTACAAAGGGAAGTCTTTTCATAATTCTACCATTCTCTATTTTTAAGGGAACAATTTTATCAAAAATTGGGCAGAGTCTCCTCTAAATTATCCGTAATTGAAACCTAATATACAAACATTCAAACTCATAATTTCTAATTATTGATATTCATAATTCCAAATCATACATAAAACTATAATTTTTATAAATATAATTCAAATCATCATTAACTCACTAGCCTAACTCCCCATAGCTAAGAACTTGTATCATACGTAATGGCAATATACTATACGGAAACTATATCATGTTATCACAATATTATACATTATCTACTATTTTTAAGTTACTATCATATTATTACAATTAGATTTACAATTAATTACCAATATACAATGGGATTACAATCCCAACATATAGTTATACACAAAATATGTCTTCTAATCTTGCTTACCGCCACACAAAAATATATCTTCTAACCTTGCTTACCAATCCCAATTCAGAATGGAAATTCTTCACTTGGCCTATCAACTAAAAATTTAAAAGAAGAAGATGTGAGTGCAGGCAATTCAGTAAGTAGACACAATTAATAGAAATCAAATCAAAATTTGCATAATTTAATTCAATCATGATCAAATATGTAATAAGTCAATCATATTATGAGGACCTCGTACTAATTATTCAAATTCAATATTCTATGCCCATCAAGCGTATCCAATCATACAATTTCTCATATACTTCATACATACTTGATTTATTTCATTGAAAAATCACATTGCTTCATTAATCAACATATAATTAACCCAAAGTTAAAACCCCAGGTGTTACAATCCTATCCTTACAAAATGTTTCATCTTTGATACTTTCAATACCATGAATTTTTCATTATTACCTTAAATTGTCATTTAGTTCATAATTTGTCACTTAGTTCAACCCAATTGCACATCAAAGATAAAAAGAAAACATGTTAATGGTCATTGATTACAATAATACTTCATAATTTTCAAAAAATAATGACCCATTCCATCAGTTTCATGAATTCATCAAAAAAAAAGTACAACACTTAGTTCAATGATTTCAATTAATATCCCCATATTTTTAACATGGTATCATCATAAGCATAATCACGAATTGATTTCAATAGGATCTAAACACTTTATTCATTCACTCAGTAAACAAATAATCAAGTTTTGCAATCTTTATAAAAGCATACTACATTCATAAAAACCAACTAAATTTATTTGCCAATAGTATGACTTGATATAACCGTAAGCAATATCAACAAGCACATATCATAATAAGTTGTTTTTCAAACTCATCTTTCTTCATAAGGATGGCATCAATTGCTTATTACTCAAATTGTACTAATTCAATTCCTATCACAACTCATATATAATCTTAATAATTTCAAAATATACAATTCCATAGTATATCACATAGTCACACATATATTAATACTAATACTAATGCAATAGTGTCAAACAATGATAATACTATCTCATAATCCAAACTATCAATTTCATTTCATACTACCATCCTCATATGTCTCATCATCCATCCATCACTAAATCGATCTCACATATACAAATGGAACTTCTATCATGTGGCCAATATAAACCAATGCATCCATATTTTCATTTGCTTGCTCTCAACCAATACCATGCTCAAAAGGCTACAAACCAAGTGGGCACAACCACTCTCCAAGTGGACAAAGCTACAAAACAAATGACACTAGCCATCATCAAAGTGGACTTAGCCACTAACTAAAGGGACTCAACTATCTTACAACTATGGTATATTCTGGTTCATACCTACAATCCCAGCTATGTATGTTACAAGATCCATGACAGCATCACCAATGCCATCTATGGTATCTAGCCATGACTACAACCTGGGGATTGTAAGTTCTCCATCCACACTTATAAAATAAGCAAAGGGGTCCCACAAAATAGGTTGATTAGGCCTCTTCGCCATCACCGGCGGCATCATCCAACAAAGCCATGTCATAGGCGGGGTCCCAAATATCCAAAGTAGCTACCCCAACAAGCATCTAGACCTCAAATACATACCAATCCTCTTTCAAGAGGCATCTAAACACAAGCCTGAACCTCAATCATGCATCCAAGTCTTAAGCAAACAGCCAAATATCCCAAAACTTTGTCAAATAATCAAATGTCTAACCTTAATCCAATAGCCAAGTATCCAAACTTATCAAATAACCAAATGTTCAAATGCCAACCAATAACTAAATATTCAACCTTAATCCAATAACTAATCAAATAACCAAACCCAAACCAATCTCCATGATATTCAAATCTAGATGCTATCCCAGTGCCATCCAATTTTCAATCATCCTACTACCACACAAATCCAAATGCCGCATGGGGCATAGCACATAATTCTACATTACCCATACATAATGTTTCATATACCTTAGTCAAAGTACTTCAATCATTTAACATTTAACCTATAAGTAATTAAATATCAATCTATTCCCAAAACAAGTATGTCATCTCAATTACATAGTCATTATATTTGCCTAAATAGGTATTAAATCTTAATTCTATAATAATTGTGTTTAACTACTATACAATTTCGAACATACATTCCCATCCAAGCATGCATTCCAATCTAAGTATGTCTTCCATTATAAGCATGCATCAAATTTCTATTTATAATCAAAGCATGCCTCAAATTTTGCTTAGATGACCAAACTCAAATGTAGATCACATTAGATCATTAACCCAAATAGTATGAACTCATAGTAACATTCCATATTAGTCATATGAGAAAATACCAAATTTCTCCAATTGCATTAGCATAATCATGGCATACATGCTAATTCATTCAAATCATCATATTCACAAGCAAGTGAATTCTAACTAATTGCCAATCCCAACTATGCTATTAACTTTAGCTCATGAATTATCAAAGCATGCATTAAATTTTCAATTACATAACAATTGTATTATGATGATTATCCAAATTCAAGTATGTATCCCAATTCTTAATCAAATTACTAAACTCATACTAAATTACATCATTAACCCAAAATATGAGCTTTGATCAAATGCATCCATCAATTTGCTCGACTCATAACAATACCTAATGTAAATTAGTATATAAAACTATACCAATTTATCATTCATAGATAAACAAATAGAGCTTAATAAGTCATTCAACAATTCATAGGCATGTCATTATTTTCAATCAAGATATTCATATCATTGTATTCAATCAAACACAAGAAAAATTATTCAAGGAAAAATTAAGCATACTATCTTTCATACTAATCACTCATAATTTCAGTTCTAAAAGTTCCCGACATACATCTCATGACAAAATTTATTCAGTAAAACATATATAATATTCAATTAAATTAATTGACCATCCATCGAGGTTCGCACCACTATTTGAACTTAAGAAATCCCATGCTTCACCACATCTAATCAAACAAACAAAATAAATTTTAATTTCCAATAATTATTATTAATTTCAATATACGTAAAATTTCAGAGTACTCTAAAATTCATAACGGTATAGAACAATACACCTTTGTTCCTATGTTCTTGATGTACTACTTTTAGTTCATATAAAATTTCCTTCATAATGCAAACTTTACGGATACATTAATTTATCACAAAATGGCTTTCATTTATGAACATCTAGTGATATCATTTCAATTCTAAGAGTTGAGTTATCCCCTTTTTCCATTTCACTTCATATTTATCATGCACATATTCATATCTTATATAGGTTGATCATTCATCATCTTCATATTTGATACTAGTTATCCATACTTCATATAATTTCTACTCATGTTCCTAATATTTCATGAAACAAAATGTTAGAATAATCTCTTTGAGTCATTCATAAGTTAATAATATCTTCTCATTTATCATGTAATTCGCTCATATTTTCCTACTTCACAACGATTCAATTATATCTGTATGGAATGAACAAGTATATTACATCCATCTCCAACCCCTCATCTTTCCATCCACCATCCAAAAGTTTGGTTTCTCACACTTGAAGAAGCCTCTTATAGTTTTGGATGCACATCCCCCCCACCTTGTATTCAACCTCTTCAGGTTCCACAACAATATCTCTCTCCATCTCCCCAAACTTAGAATGTTTATATCTAGGCCAATCTACTTTGTATCACTGTTTGTTATAAAATAAAATGAAATTATGTTCTGACTACTTCTATTTGTGTGTGTACCTTACTAGGAGGAGGTACATCTTTTTGCTAATGACAAAAAGGGAGAGAAAGAATATGCAAATTATCTCAAATATGAAATATAAACTGCAGAAACACTTAACACTTAATAAATTAGTGGGAGAATACATTCTAAATAATCAAGGAGAGAATATAAAACAAATAAGAAAACATCAGAAGATGGCAACTTGTGAAATGCTTAAACATTGCGAACATTTTTATCTGCATACATTCAAGGGGAGATTATCTTTTATGAGATAATTTTTAATCAAGTTTTGTCATCATCAAAAAGGGGGAGAACGTTGACATGAATTCATAGTTTTGTTGACAAACAAAATTTCATTAAAGATTACGTACTAATGGTTGTTATCAAGTTTTAGCATGCAGAATCAAGTTGTAGGTCTTAAAGATAAATGAGCATAGAAAACATATTTCTTGGCGATAAGGCTTGAGCAAGTAAAGAAGCAAAAGATGAAGTCTTGTGACAAATAAAGCATGAATGAAAAGGACTTAGTTATTTTTCATACTACATCTGATGAATGGAAGATAATATGTTTATAATAGAGTTCATTTATCAGAAGCAAGCCAAAGTTTTTACCAATGGTCATTTGATGAGAACAGACAAAGGTGGAAGAAGTGAAGATCTTTTTAGTAGAACAAAAGACTTCATTTGTCATCAACGGACAAAGGCAGAAGAAATGAAGATCATTTCAAAAAAATAAAAGACTTTGTCTATCATCAACAAACAAAGTGAAGAAGCAAGAATCATATGGCAAAATAGAAACTTCGTCTGTCATAAGTAAGCCAATGATCATCTACTATCAATAGACAAAGCGGAAGAAGCAAGGAGCGTCTGGCAGAACAAAGAATTTGTTAGTGATAATCTAATTGTCAATAGATAAAGTGAAAAAATATTCCATCAGATGAAGGTGTGAAGAAAACCTATCTCCAATACTTGTTCTATTACTTACAAATAGACAAACCCAACAAAGCTTTAAAGCAATAAGATATTCATGCCTCTATGATGCAACAGATGAACTTTGTCTTATGGATAGCTGGATAGATACTTCATCTATCATAATCAATGGTTATAATGAATCATTGTTCTTTGCCCAACATTAATAATGATATTTCTATATTGGTAAAAGTAGCAGCCAATATAGTAATACCTCAAGTAGAGCTTATTGAGAAACCTGAAATCATCTTCTCCAGGTAGGCATTGCAGGCATTACAACATATGATGAATAAGCAGAAGTCAGAAGATTCAAAATGTGCCAATCAAATTGCCTTTTGTTATTAATAAAGCTAACCTATTACCAATAACTAGAATTCAAAGTAGCTATAAATAAAGCATCGTTGGATCAGAGGAAGTAACGAAGCAATTGAGAAAATCATTCAAACCTTCTTGAGAGCATTTACTAATCTGGGCTTAACCTTCTACAATCCTTCAAAAGTCAAGACCCTTACAAGCCTTCCTCAACTTTTCCTGAAGGCTCTCAACTACCATTGGGAAGATCATTTACTTTTGCATTCAACTTTTGGAAAACTTTCCTGTGCTTACTGAGAAATTCTTATGCTTAAACTTCTGATATTCATTTCTTATTCCTTGAGTTAGTATTAACGACTAGACTCAAGAAGAGCTGTGACTATCTAATGGTAGACAAGAGTTGTTTGTTTATGCCTCCTAAAGCTAAAATCAAGAAGAGTTCTGGGAGTACTGTGTTTACGCCCCCTCAAAAGCTGAAATCTAAAAGAGTATTGGGGACAATTGTTTACACCCCCTAGAGCTATAATCTAGAAGAGTGTTAGGGATACTATTGTATTTCTGCTATTAGGAATAATGGAATCCAAGACACTAAGAGAAAAGTGATCTTGGAAGAGTGGAGTAAAATGTATACTCAAACCACTATAAAAATCATTATGTCTTATTTATTTGATGTTCAAGTGATTGATTGCTAGAGGGAAAAGTAATCCTAAATGAGTGAAGAAATAATTTTTAAGTACCCAATTCACCCCTACCCTCTTGGGTTTTAGCCTAACCTATAGGACCAACAAGCTTATCATCCATTCCAAATTAACTTGTTAAATTCAAACTTAATGCAAACTAATTCAACTCTTATGTATACCAATTCTTAACAATTAATATAGAATGGTAACCATTACGACAATCATAGATGTGCATAATGGGAAGTTAAAGATGATTGTCTTAGATGAAACTATAGAATTTTTTATTTATAATTCTTTATCACTATCTTCACATCCCAGTGGATATTTTCAAGTTGATAATTTGGACTCAATTATTTTATCAACTTTCTTGCAGGAGGAGACAACTGATAAGCTAAAATTGGTGCCCACTGCAAATGGACTAGAGGAGGATGAAGAGATGATGAATTTGAAAGTTGAACTTGATAGAGCAGAGCAAGTCAAAGAAGGAGAAGGTCCCAATGAAGGTTTGTCACATGTGAACTAAGAAGTGGAACAACTATATTTTACATATCCCCACTAGAATTGAAGCAATTACCTCAGAACTTAAAGTTTTTAGACGAAAATAATGCTCTTCTAGTGATTATTGCTTCTAACTTGTGTTGATGAATGTGCTGAAAGAGCACAAAGGGACTATAGGGTGGACCTTAGCAAACATCAAGGGAATTAGCCCTATTATGTGCAGAAAATTTTGCTAGAGGAGACTTAACCAACATATGAAGGAAGCTGTGAGAGCAGAGGTGATCAAATTATTAGATGCAGGTATTATCTATCCAATCTTTGATAGCAAATGAGTAAGTCTAGTGCATGTAGTGCCAAAGAAGTATAGTATTTCTATTATAAAAAATTATAATTATGAATTGGTGCTAATGCGAATGACTATAAGGTGGCAGATGTGCATTGACTATAGGAAACTCAATGCAACTACAAGAAAAGATTACTTTCTCCTTCCTTTTATTGATCAGGTGCTTGAAAGTTGGTAGGTCATGCTTATTACTATTTTCTTGGTGGTCTCTTAGGTTATAATCAAGTTCCAATTGCCCCAAAAGACTAGGAGAAAACCACTTTTACTTACCCATTGATGAGAATGCAAAATATCATATTTTATTCTCCTAATACTTCATCTTTTGCACCTAATACTTCATCTTTTGCAC
>JAYJMB010004635.1:25613-56013 GCA_036873735.1 Pouteria campechiana | reverse complement strand
TGTGTGTGTGTGTGTGTGTGTGTGTGTGTGTGAGAGAGAGAGAGAGAGAGAGAGAGAGAGAGAGAGAGGGAGGGAGGGGCGGGGGGTGGGGGGAGATTACTTGTGTCCTATGAAATAAACCCTGTAGAAAATTTTGTTCTCAAGCAAGCGATAGAGGGTGCATGTTGCTGTACATGCTTCTTGGAATATTTTCTTCACTCATCAAATTCTTCCATTTTTGTCTATTTGTTCACAATTCAGCAGCAAGCTTGTGTTTGGTAGGATTTGAGTTAAGTTTATCTTTTTTTTTTTCTTTTATAAGAATTTACTATCTGACCACCCCACCTGAAGTGATCTAACTAGAAGAGTTTATTAGGCTGTTGTATTCTCATCAGGATTGTTTGATTGTCTCAGGTCACTGATTGCTGCATCTTTTGTACAGGCATCAAGAGCAAGGCTTTTCAAGGAATACAAAGAAGTCCAGCGAGAGAAAGCAGTTGATTCTGATATTCAGCTTGTGTGTGATGATTCTAATATTTTTAAGTGGACTGCTCTTATTAAGGTAGACTTTGCTTTGCTGTTATTAATCTTACCCCTTTTACTATTGTTATACTTACTGTTAGCTAATGTTTTCTCATCCCTCCAGGGACCTTCAGAAACCCCTTATGAGGGTGGTGTCTTTCAGCTAGCATTTGCAATTCCAGAACAATATCCTTTGCTACCCCCACAAGTGCGATTCCTGACAAAAATCTTCCATCCCAATGTTCATTTTAAGGTATCTTTTCTCATATCTTTCATCCATGATTAGAAGTGGGAGGCTGATAGAAAAGGTTGTTGAATAAATTAGTTAAATGCTTTAATAATCCCACACATATGTAGAAGGTAGCGCATGTTCTCAACAGCACATCTGCCAACCATAGCTTATTTGTGAAATGTCCACTGGGTGGTTAAGAATATGTCCTTGCGTAAAAGCAAAATATGGTTTTTCTGAAGGCTGGCCTCAACGTTGGTATGGTCGGACTATCGAAAAACCTCAGAAAATTATTCCTGCATCATATCCAGCTACATCATGTAGCCTGTTAATGTACCCAAAAATATGCAGACTGACACCCATGCTCAGAGAAATATGAATAAGTGAATAACTGAGTGCAAACAAGTCAACTATACCCATTGGATCACATGTAAGCATGGTTTTATACATGGGAAGGCAGATGAATTCAAGTAAAAAGAACAAAATTCTTTCAATTTGGGTTCTAGAAAATCCAAAGCCACGAAAAAGCATCCCTCTCTACATAAGTAAAACTAATGGTGTTTCAGGTATAAAAGGAACCATAGGAATTCTGGATAGAGATGTGAAAGGGAGGGAGAAACATACAGAAAGTATGCATGCAAATCAAAAAAACTATGGGAAACAACATATAGAAGATCAACAACAAGAATTGCTAAATGGTTCAGGATGAGCAGTTGATTTCACAGCATCTGAACACCTTGGGAAGGGAGGGCGAACATAGTTTTGGATGGGACACATTCTATAAAACATGATCTTGTCAGCATATCTTCTACCTAAGAATAGTCAGACAAGATGACAGTGTTGTGAGGGCTGGCTAGATTTAAGAAAAGATTACATATAAAAGATCAACAAAAAGAAGTGCTTGATGATTTCGGATGAACAGTTGATTTTACAGCATCTGAACCCCTTGGGAGAGGAGGAACGCAGTTATGGAAGTGGAGAATGAGACATTCTTTTAAACATGATCCTGTCAGCATATCCTTTATCTCAATTGACTCCAACAAGATGGCAGCGCCTTGGGGGCTGGCCAGATTTTAAAAAAGATTTATCCCTTATCTTCTCTCAATCTTAATGGAGGAAATGTATCTTTATATAAAAGAAAAGGGGTTTCCTATTAGTAAAATCCCAGATCAATTTCTCACAATCATGCTTTTAGCATCTCTGTGCAAGATCCTGAGTCGTAAATAAAACTCATGTTAACAAGTTCTCTTCTTGAAAATGAGAGAAACCCCCATAAAATATTGTAATTTGATCACAAACTCTTTAAGTTCTCTTCATGCATGGCAAGTCTAGTTTCAGCTATTTAAATGCATTTGCATATAACCTTACGAATTAAAAAGATCTAGACTATAACCCACGTTTGTGTTATGTCGTGAAGCAAGTTAAGGGGCTTGAATAGGTGGTCTATGCAGCCATTCTTTCAATTGTTAAAATGTGTTTGGTTCATCCTTTTACAGCTTATGAAGTATTTTTCAGCCCTGTCTGGACTTATTTGTTTGTTCTTTGAGCATGTTAATGACTTGATTTGATAGTCTACATTTAAGAGGAATTTCACATAAAAGCATTTTGCTCGAATTTCACATTCAGCACAGCTACAACATTTATGTCAAACCTGGCTGCTGTCAGAGCAGCTGTGCATTAGGTGACATCTATGGTTTGCCAAACCTTGGTAAGGTTTGAGCTGAATAGACAGGAAGTTGTCTCCAAATTTAGATGTGAGATATTTGAGTTATATCATTAAAAACCTAAGATATGCTTCGCCATATCAATGCTGCTGGTGAAGCTTCTTGCCCTTCTTGTTATGCAGACAGGTGAGATTTGCCTTGACATCTTGAAGAATGCATGGAGCCCTGCTTGGACACTCCAATCTGTTTGCAGGGCTATAATTGCATTGATGGCCCACCCTGAACCAGACAGCCCTCTGAACTGTGATTCAGGTATTTCTTTGATTTACAATTACAAATTTATTGATTAAATTGGTGAAAAAGGAGGAATTGGCAGCATCTTTTCAGTTCTGTAGATTAGATGACTCCTAGCCACCATTATTTGTTCCTTCTTGGTTGGCTGGATATGAAACATGGAAGTGTTTTTCTTGATTGTTTTTTCAGTGATTTGCCTTTCTTGCCACGAGCAATTTTTAGGCATGGTTCATTTGTTCTGTGGCTTCCTATAGTTTTGACCATCATTGCATGGAACTATGAAGCATGAATTCATAAACTGGCATTTTTGTAAAATTTCAGGCTCAATTTTGCATAATATGCATCATAATGCAACTTAATGATACAACGATAGCGAAAGGGTGGTTCAACACTTATCTAAGAGACTGTCTTTCATCTCTCCCAAAGAACGAACTATGTCAATATACTTAACCGTGCTCCAGAAATTACGCACCCACCCCCCTCCTCCCCCCTCCCCTCCCCTTTCTCTCTCTTGCCTTCACAGCATATTGAATTTTGAGTCTTGACTATTTTCTTTTGTATGTTATCCACAGGCAACCTTCTTCGGTCAGGTGATCTCAGGGGATACAGATCAATGGCTAGGATGTACACAAGGCTTGCTGCCATGCCAAAAAATGGGTGAAATCACGTTGTCAAGTTCCTTTTCCCCGACCATGTCTTTGTCCGGAAGTCCTTGCTAGCATGGGATTTATTGTGATGTAACCAATGAATGTCTAGAATACCTGCTCAAACATGAAATGGATTGGGATTTATTGTGATGTAACCAATGAATGTCTAGAATACCTGCTCAAACATGAAATGAATAATCAATCATTCCATCTGTGATTAATGTAACTCCCAGGAATTTATTAGACTACATTTGTGGGATCGAAACTATTTGCGAAGAAAAATGATTTGCAGGGGGATGGTGCTCTTTAACTTCTAAGCATTAGAAGAGTAGCTTCTCCATCCGGTTTTCCATTTTGGCCGAAGCTGAAGTTTTCAACTGACTTTCTTCCGGTAATTAAAGGCCATGGTTAAACCGAACACTTGAAATGAAAAAATAAATAAATAAATAATATAGGCAGTACTGAGAATGATATCAGCATCATATAAAATGATTTTTTTTATAAGGACAAAGTAATAATAAAAAATAGAATTGTTATGATAGTTAGAACTAAGGTTTGGATGCATTTGGATTTACTCTTTTACTTCATCCGGTGACATTTTAACTATAATAATCTTAATTTTTCTTATCATTATTTACAATTTAAATGATTTCTCCTTTTTTCTTAAAAAGCTTATCATGTTAATGTCATTCTCTTCTACACATTCAAATATACTCTTTTCCTTTCTTAGTTTCTTTCTAATATACTCTAAAGAAACCCTAGATTTGTTAAAATATCTAAAGTAAAATTTTTACATTATGCTATCATAGGTGTCACAACTCAGCTTTAGTGTTGGAGCTGTGAAGATTTGGATCTCAACTTAGTTTGGGAATGGGCTCTGGGACCTCAAATCTTAGCCCACTCTTAGGTCTTATCCATTGGCCCTCTATTTGGTGTTTTCTCTGTCTGCAACCATTTATACTTGAACCTTTAACTAAGGGTTTTTGTAATTCTTATATACCACGTCTCTTACTAATTGAATTGACTCCTTTTTTGTCATACCCCAAGCTCACCTCTAGTATGCCAAGAGTCTAGTGGTTCTTTCATTTGCCCATCAGATCTAGCCCAAATCTCTCTATCAAGCTCATTCTAAAGTATTTTCCTAGGTCTCGTATTTTAAGCCTTTTTTGTGTATATAGACAATTGTACTTAAACCCAAGACCTCAAGATTCGTTGGTGAGTGACCCTCAGGATTTCTTGGTTCTTACAACTATGCCCCTTAGCAACAAATGAGGTTGCACGATTAAGTGCATTTGTCTATAGACACAGAAAAGCTTGAAACGTCAAACTTAAAACAATATCTTAGAGTGGGCCTGAGAGAGATCCTGGCGAGACCCAGTGAGCAGATAAAAGAACTACCAAGATCTTCACACACTGAGGTGAGCCCAAGGTGTAGTAGCAGGTATTCATTGTGCTGTTTTGCCTTTCCTACGTTTATATCGTCGCTTACTTCTTTTACACCCATTAGACTCTTCATTGCATGCGCAATTTTCATTCGTAGTCCTAAAAAGGAACTTGGCTTTCCATTCTCTTTGTCATGGACAAGTGCTTTTGTTTGGACGGAAATCAAATTTTAACTTTTACATAGAAGCTTCGATTCTAAAAGCTCTATATATAAAAGCATTTTAATTAAGCGCTTAAATCCACGCTAAGCCAAATAGCCCTTAGTCTCCGTAAAAAGTTTTCTTTCCATGAATTTTTGCTCACGAGTTTAGGGCGCTTGTCTTTTATGATGTGATGGTTGACCGGTGAAAGCCAAGACAAACTCGGTCATGTCAGAGGTGACTTTTAAACTGTGTTTCTCGTTAGGATATCTCCGAGGAAGCGTAAGTGCGTGTAGGTCGGCCGAGTTGACATCCAAATAAAGAAGGTGGAGTAAGGGGTTCACGACTGGACATGTAGTGGCTGGCGAATCAAGGGGCACGAGGGCAACGACTTGGGTCATGACTCCATGCACTTCATTTTCAAGCGCCAAAAAAGTTCATATTAATATATATTTTAATAAAATCAAATATATTTTTGTTCTTATTTTAACATATTCTAATTTAAAATTTGTAAAATTTTAATTACATTATTAATTGAATTTGTAAGAAAAAAATAAAATAGATAATTTTTCATGATAAAACATGCTTAAACATTTTATTATTATGAATATTTTAAATGAAATGAGGCATATGTTGGCAACTAATGAATATAAAATACTTGATTTTTATTTAAATTTAAAATATATGATTCATGTATCTCATACAAAATTAATTTTTTTTATTTGTAATACTTTAAAAATATTAATGACCTATTTTAGTTGAAAAAGTAAATAAATGTTAAGATAAAAAAATTTAAATGATATCACTTAATTACTTAGTGAATTATTCTAAATTATAGGTTTTAAGCTTAGTCTTTGATGTAAATCTAATTTGATTATAATATATTAGATTAATTTATTTTTTATTTAATTAAAAAGAATTAAGAGGCATATGCAAACATTTTCATTAAATTTTTTATTTTTATTTAAATTATAAAATATAGTTTATATATCTTACAATAAAATAAAAATTCATTTATATGAGCATATAATTTTTAAAAATTACAAAAGATAGTATTTATGTATCTCACATTTAAAAGATTAAAAATTTTCTTTTACTTAAGATATTTTTAATAAAAATATCAATGACTTATTTGGGTTGGATAATAAATAAAAACTAAAATAATTTATTTACAACATATAAATTAATCAAGTATTATATTATTCTAAATTTATATATTTTAGATTTAAATCTACAATAAAGATCTGATCTACATTATGAATTTTATATGAAAAAGAATTATTATGTATAAAAGTAACTTAATATTTATTTAATTAAAAAATAATAATAAACTAAAATTTAAATATTAATAATAAGATATTTAAATTAACATAGCTGCTACGACATATCTCTAGCCCATTCATAATTGCAAACAACCGCGTAGCTACTCCAAAGACTTAACCTTTAACTTAAAAAAAGTAAAAATAAGAATGGTGGGATGGAAATTAAAAATAAAGTAATCTTAAGAATACATGAATACTTTGGATAGACGAAGATAAATTTTTGTGAGAAATATTAAATAATAGTTAAAAAAATAAAATTGATTGAGTATGCATGTGGATGAAAAAACAATTCTAATATAGTCTACATATAGATTGTCATTATAAATAGTAATCTTTTAAAAAATTGAAATGATCATAATTTTTCATTTAAAAAGTTATGATTTTCTTTTTATGAACATAATGACATATTTATCAATTAAACAAATAAGGTTGCATTTTCCTACTCCATGGGTAACTAATCTAGTATTTTTCATTAAAATGAAGGTTATTTATATATTACTTTCTCAAATTTTATAAAATCTTAACAAGTTTAAAAATTACATATTCACCTTCATAACTTTGTAACATATGTATATTCACCTTTATTGTTAGTAACTATTATAGAAGAAATGATTTTTCTCCAAATACCATCTATGCTAGCCAATATAATTTATAAGATTTCACATTAAACATATTTTCTTTTTATTTATTAATTAATAAATAAGAAATTGCTATCATCTAAATTCATGAGCTATCATAAGCGATATAAGTGGGTTAAATTTTATACTTTAAATACTTTTTATAAAATCTTAAATATGTTTAATTAATTTTACTGTAATTATTAATTATAATAATATTATATAAAATACAATTCTTATTTAATATTAACCTCCAACGACCATTTTCAGCAATGAGATAAACGCATTATATTTGTAATTTTTATTTTTTCATTTTTCATCACTACAAATTTTATATATATATATATATATATATATTTTACTTCTTTTAATTTAAAAGTTAAGTTGTTGGAGCCACTATACGGCCATTTGCTGTTATCAATGAGCTTGGAACACGAGGTGGCGGCTGCATCCAATTCACACACTTAGCGTGTGGGTGAGCCACACGTGATCTGCACTGCTCCTTGTCCTCGTCCCCCTCGATTTGGCCGCCACCAGCCCGCGTGAAGTTGTGCTTAAAGAAACCAAAAGTCCCTTTTATCCGATTTTCTAGTGTTTAGCTAAACACTTCATTTATGAAGTTTTTTTCACCGCAAAGGCTGAAAAACAACTTTTTGAGAGAAGCAAAATTTTTTTGATTTTCTGTGGTTTTTCTATGTTAATAAATTTTAAAACAATATTACTCTCCTTCCCCTAATTTGATAGATAAGATTGTAAATATATAAAATTATATTTATATGAAATGCAAGTATTATCATATTAAATTTTAGTATGTACCTTGGATTCTATGAAAATTTCTACCATTCCTATATATATTTAATTTCATCTTAAATATATATTAATATTAAAAATCTTAAGTAATTTTCTTTTCCTAGGCTAATGCAAAATATTTTATTATAAGTACTTATTTTAAATCTTAAAATTTTAATATGTATATTATAATATTTTATTATAAGCACTTATTTTAAATCTTAAAACTTTAATATATATATATTATATTAAACTTTCATAAAAAAATTCATAAAATATAATTATTTTATCATGAAATATACATTAAAATTATGATATATAAAATATTTAAATAATATTATTACGTGCATTTTATTTGAAAAAGATGTTTGATGCAAGTATAATTATTTTAATTAATGGGATTTCATTTAAATCCTCTATAAAATAAAAAAATTATGAAAATATTAATTATATATTAAATTAAAATGTATAAAAACAATGCTAAGATATGGTGTGAATATTTCGATATAGCTTTCCATGGTCCTCTTCTCATCAGGAACTTAGTAGTATGATCTTAGGAGTGCTCTAAGGGCCTTATAAGTAATATAGGGGCATATGACTTTTGCACATATATGTTTCCATTTGCAATATTTACATTGCAAATTTACAAAGGGAATTTTTTTTCAATGGGATACAAGCTAACATCAACCAAAGTAAAATCTATCTTTTGCACAATATTTGGATAAATACTATGACGAATATTCATTTAAGGATACTAGTCATTAGTCGCAAATTAAAACTCTATTTTTAATTAGGGCAATTTAGCCTAATGCAACATTAGCAAATTATAGAGTCCTAGAAAAGAATATTATTTCATTTTTAGATATATAATGTCAAAAAGGAGTCCAATAAAAAGACAAGTTGTGGTCTCATCATTACAATGTGTTGTGGTCTCATCATTATAATGTATGCACAGCATTAGTGAATTGAAGAAACTAGAAAGTGATTAGAAATATTAAAGTAGCATAACAATGAAAAAGGATTTCCACATAGTTAAAAATAAGAAGGGTAAAAAAAAGAGAAGGATTAGTTTCTTATTGAAACGATTAAATTATTTGAAATAAACATAGTGTGAATATTTTTTTCTCCACAAAATGAGATTATATATTTGTTTAGTGTGTAGCTTAAATTTCATGTAAAAGTTTTATCAAAAATTAGATTTTTTTCTCTATATATAATTTTATGATATATGTATATTAATATTAAAAATATCAAGTATTTTTCTTCTCCTAAGATAACAATGTGTATTGAAAATATTTTATTATTAGCACTTATTTAAAATTTTAAAATTTGGTCTACATATTACATTATATGGATAATTCTTTTGAAAATGACTCGTGACGGAATTAAAGGATAAATCTTTTGTTCTTTTTTAGCATTTGCATAATAAAAGTACTTTTATCATGTTATAGTTAAATAAATATATAATGCTAAAAGTACTTTTACTTTAAATACTTTTTAATAAAGTTCTATTGTAAATGATATTTTTTAAAAAAATACTCAATTTCACAGTAAGGCTAAAGAAGGCCTTGAGGCCTATTAAGCTCTGTGATTGGAAGAGTTAAAAAAACACTTTTTAGTTTATAAAAATACTTTTAATTCATTTGTAAGTTGTTTGGCCCAAAAAGAAAAACTCTCTCTTAGTAACAAAAACTTATTTTCTATAGTCATGAAATAGCTATAATTTGGAGCTTTTCCAAAATAGCTTTTATTGTAGAAAAATAAAATGTTAAAAAAAATTATTCTTTTATTCATCTTGCTACAATTTGCCATAGTACTTTCCTAATAAAGTAAAATATAAAATGTATCTAAATAAAATATTAAATATATAAAATAAAATATATGAAAATATAAAATACATTTTATATAAAAATAAATCTATAAAATAAAAATTTAAAAATAACTTATATAATATGAAAGATAGAATATATAAATATAAAATATATGTATATATATGTGTGTATGTGTGCCCGCGTGCACGTGTGTGTTTGTGAAATAAAAACATAAAAATAATTGGCCCACGTGATATAATAAAACAATTTTAATGAATTGATATCTACTTTTAAATTCTTTAAATTTATAGTTCATATGAATATTTAATCAAGATAATTTTTGGATTTCTAGCTAAAAAAATAGTTGGCTGGGATTTCACATTGTTATCAAGGTTGGCTTTAAGCAATGCTTGACCATAAAAGTATTTTTCTTACACATAATATAAATATATATTTATTTATATATTATATATTAATAAAATATTACTTGTTAATATTATTTCTAATTTATTGTATATCTTCACATAAAAATATTTACATATTAATATAATTTTTATAAAATATAAAAACATCTTTTATGGAATTCAGATATATTATATAAGATATATGAAATATATTTTTAATAACATCTATTGTATTAATAAATATATAATATAGATATATTTTTATAAATATATTCTATATAAAAACTATATTTTTACTTCGAAAAAAGTTAAATTAGGTAGAACCTTTATGTTTTTTTGATAATTTTAATATCTAAAAGCACTTTCAGCATTTTTATGAACAAAATACATAACGACACTTTTCAGATAACTAATCTAAATACCGTGACATTTTTTATTTATAATACTGCTTATAAAAATTTTGTTTTCTGAAAATGCTTTTCTTATCAGCTAAAATTTTCCGGGTAAGCCAAACAGGCCGTTACTCTCAATCCAGATGGAAGAGCCAAATCGACCGTGGCCGACACCTGGGGTTTGACCGACCAGGCACACGTGGCCGGTCGGCAGGTGGGACGGTCATACTCGAGAGATGGAATGAAAATGGAGATTGCCGGTTTCTCTCCCTGAAATTTGGTGTTTTTTTTATTGCAAATAAGGGCCAATTTGTATCGTCCGTTTGGTAGCACCTAAAGCGTTTTTCAGTTAAGGGCCAATTTCTCTCCCTTCTTGCAAATAAGGGCCAATTTCTCCCCGCTGCCTAAATTTTTTTACTTCGCATTCCATTTATAACCCCACGGCTAAACAAATAAAATAAAATATTAGATCCGACGGTCAATATAAAAAAGCATTGCTTAATACCACACTTCATCAATGACGAAAAGCTGATACTGTCACCTCAATATTTTAATAAAATGCAAACTAAACAAAATAGCATTCCTAGCATAACCCGTTTAATTAAAATACTCAAAACCGTATTAATTAAAAAAAATCTGTAGATCACACTTTTATTTTGATTTTGCCGCTCATGCAAATAATTTGTCAAGATTAATTTCAGATTATTCACTAAATAGACAAAAACTATGGTTATTATGAAGAATTATGGTGGAACTAAAATAAAAAGACTTGTTATAGATTTATCTGACCTTGGAAGGCAAACCGCATGAAATCGCGGCTTATCAATTATTTCTTCGAACTTTCAACTTTTCTTTGTTTGGATGTCACAAACTCGCACTCACACCGTTCGTTAGCCAAGATGTACGCCTACGCGCGCTTGGATGCTTCGTAGGAAACGTCCTCTAACATGAAAGACGAAACACGCTTCCAAAATTCAAAGTCATCTTGGCCCGGTCAACCATCATAAAAAACAAGCGCTCTTTCACCTGCGTACTTTCCAATTCTCAGCTACGCCATTTCAATAAAGCTAGTCTGGTCTATAGCCAAACTCATTAAAAATAGGCAGCTGTTGATGAGTTTTCTTGGGTGTACGTCTGCTCTTTGATGGTCCAATTTTTAATTGTGTGAGAAATTCTATAGGGAATGATTTTTCGATGTGGGCCCCAAATAGACTGCGACTCACATATTTGAGCTACTCCCTGACATAGCATTGCAGCTGTCGCGTTCGGTGTGAAACAAAGGCGTGTGGTGCTGCACATGAAGCTAAATTCGCCGCCTCTTGTTTTGCGTGAGCCATTAGAAAACCGGATGACCACTTGAGCGAGGACGATACTCGCTTTTGCTGCGAGTACGAGATCCAGGCCGTCCATCCTCGACACCGCCTTGTACCGAGAAATGTCACGTACTGGCGACCACGCGCCGAAGCCGGTGGTTGAGTTACCTTTTTCTTTTGGATTTGGTCCCAAGCCAAAAAGTGTAGATTTTTTGTCACGACCATGAATAGCATAATTAAATATTATTGTAAAATTCAGGACAATTAATACAAAATCCATTGCACAAAAGATTAAACACAACCATAAAGATAACCCAAATAAATTTATAAATAAAATAAAGTCATTATATAATAATTATAGCTATCGAATCAACAAAATACAAATTTCATAAAACACAAGTTATAATGTCTTTATCATTTGGAATGAAAATCTGTATTATATATCTTTCGTATCATAAACTATTGCACTCATTCGAGTGACATTTTCACTATACATGGGGTAGATAATACAGTGGTAAATAAAGTATCCAATGGTACATAAAGTAGTATTGGTATTTACATACAAATCACTGCATTGGTATTTACCTAATATACTTTATTTTTATAAAATCTGAACCACTGTATTTTCATATGCTTTATTTACCACCCAAATAAAACTATTTAGCCCTGAGATTTCTACCCTAGGTAAATACTAATACAAAGAAAGTATCCAACGGTTCAGATTTTATAAAAATAATGTACAACATCAAATAAGAATTAATTTCTCATGCCCATTCAAATGGGACGCTGGAAACTATTCACAAATCCATCCAGCGTCCTTTTTCGTTTTTATTTTTATTTTTTATTTTCTTCATAAAAAATAGTATACATAGTATTTTATAAATCCTAGCTATAAGATATTTTCTACACTATGAGAGGGTCATTTTAAGATGTATATGTAATATTTAATTCCTTTGAGTATATGTAATAATAAATAAATGTTATAACAGTCAAAAATAAAAAATGTTATAACAATAAAAAATAAGCAAAATAAGATTTTCCTATTTTTCTTATTAAGAAACAGGATCTTTAAGACAATTGATTGATAATCAATCTGAAAATTCAATAAAATGAGTGTCATGTCAACGAGTCTCTAACTTATTTGTAATAAAATATTTTAGATTGAAAAGCAATATGAAGTATATTGAGCATCCAATATCTACTTGTTGAAAATTTATTTCTACTGTAACCGTAACTGCTAACCCTAAAGTATTATCTATGCAATTTTATTCCTTTCAATCACCTCTTCTTCAGCCCACAAGGGCCTCACAAAAATTTGTCACATTTCACGCTTTGGTTGTATTAGTTTCTAAACTCAAGTAAAACCTTATTTTACAACAGTTTCCCATTAAAATTAATATTTTAAATTAAGGTTTTTTAATTGAAAACCACATGTAAAGAAAGGATGGGTTAAAAAGGGATTCATTAGTCAATGTGATTAACGTATAGTCGTAGAACATTTGAGAGGTTTTGCAAGAAACCACACATCTATCGTGGTGAGATTTCTTCTTTATATTACTTTTACAAAGTACATGAAAATAGAAAAAATAATTGTGTACAAGAGAATATCAAAGAAGATATTGAACCAAATGTCTAATTTAAAGAATCATATCTTTGACATAAGATATCGAATCCTTGACACTCCCCCACAAGCTGAATGACGGATTTGAACAGACATGAAGCTTGGTATGAAAGAAGTCAAAGAGAGGATGATGAACACTTTTGGTAAAGAGGTCGGTAACCTGTAGATGAGATGACATATATTGATTGCAAAGTTCACTAGCAACAACAAATTCCTAAAGAAAATGATAGTCTAATTCAACATGCTTGGCCCGTTTGTGGGAAACGAGGTTGGAGTTTAGAAAGATCGCACTTTTGTAGTCACACAGGAGAATAGGCTTTGGTGAAATAGGAACCTTAAGATCATGAAGTAGATGAGTGAGCCAAAGGAGTTCAACTGCAATAGTGGCAAGGGCACGATGCTCAAATTCACAGCTAGAACGAGAGACAGTTGGTTACTTCTTTGCAATCTAAGAAACCAGATAATCGCCAAGATAAATAGAGTAGCTAGAGGTGGAACAACGAGTATTAGGACAACTGGCCCAATTAACATCAGAATAAGCAACTAGGGCACCAGGAGTAGCAGAAGGGCAAAAAATAAGACCAAAGTGAAGTGTGCCATTGACATAACATAAGATGCACTTGACTATGATCTGTAGTAGGGGCATGCAGAAACTGATTAATAGAATTGACAACATAAGCAATGTTAAGGCAAGTAATGGTTAAATACTAAAGTGCACTAACTAGGGATCGATAGAGAGTAGGATCTGAGAAGTCAGGACTATCGCTAGTCAGATGCTAAGAGACAACCATAGGAGTATGAATAGGCTTGCTGTCAAGTAATTATGCATGAGTCAGAATATCTTGGGCATATTTTAGCTGATTGATAAAAAGACCATCAATAGTGTAAGTGGCTTCCAGACCAAGAAAGTAATTGAGAGAGCCCAAATTTTTGGTAGCAAACTCAGAATTGAGCTTGCGAGCAAAACAGTTAAGAAGAGAAGAGTTGTTACCAGTAATGATAATATCATCAATATACAAGATAAGATAAATAATGTCAGACTGCCGATGAAAGACAAAAAGAGAGGTATCTGCATGGCTGCAAGAAAACCCAATGGTGAGAAGAAAAGAGCCGAAACACTGAAACCAGGCATGAGGAGCTTGTTTAAGGCCATAGAGAGCTTTCTTCAACTGACAGACATGATTTGGGTACCGGAGATCAATGTACCCAGGAGGCTATTCCATATAGACATTTTCAGTAAGAGTGTCACTGAAGAATGCATTCTTCATATCAAGTTGGCGGAGAGGCCATCTGTTAGTAACAACAAGAGAGGGCACAACATGAATAGTAGTAGCCTTAATAACAGGATTGAAAGTATCAGTGTAATCAAGACTAGGTACCTGAGTATAGCCTTTAGCCATAAGACAAGCCTTGAGTCCCTCAATGGACCCATCAGGCAAATATTTGGTTCTGAACACCCATTTGGAATCGACAATATTTGTGTGGGTAGGTCGAGGGACTAGAACCTAAGTGCGATTATGTTGCAGAGCTTGAATTTCTTCATCCATTACAGTACGCCATGCAGGATTCTTAGTAGCAGACTTGAATCCTTTAGGCTCGAAGGAGGCAAGCAGAGAGAAGCCCAGAGGAGCTTAGGACACTAAGATTCACCGAATGATGGGTCTTGAAGATGCCAGCTTTATCACAAGTAAGCATGGGATCAGAAGCCAATGGAGGAGCTGGAGTAGGAGTAATATCAAAAGCAATAGGAGGTTGTTGAGGCTCCAGAGATGGGCAAGGACCCTGCAAGAGAGTCAGTGACCTGTAAAGACTTATCTATAGGGTCAACACAAATAACACACAGGTTAGATTCGGATGGCGTAATGGGCGGAGAATGGTGCAAAGGAGACATAGAAGGTGGGTCAATATGAGACAAGCTTGGTTCAAGGAAATTCAAAAAATGGAGAGAGGAAGGAGGTTGGGCTTGGGAGCCATCTTTGGAGAGAAAGTGGTTTTCATCAAATTGAGCATGACGGGGTCATATAAAGCTTAAAGGTGGTGGGATCAAGACAACGAAAACCTTTATGGAAAGGGTTGTAGCCTAGAAAGATGCAAGGAATGCTATGAGGAAAAATTTGTGAGATATATAATCATGCAGACAAGGATAAACGTGATAACAAAAAGGATAAATTTTTTCATAATTAGGTAAGGAACCATAAAGAAGCTCAAAGGGAGACATACCTCCAAGAAGCGATGTGGGCAAATGGTTGATGATGTAGGCTGCAGTGCTAAAGGCATCAACCAAAAAACGAGGAGAAAGATGAAAATAAAAAAGGAGGGCTAGACTCGTTTCTGTCAAATGTCGCTGTTTTCTTTCAGTACGACCATTTTAGGCAGTGGTATAGGGGCAAGAAAGTTGATGATGAATACCCGAGATGCTAAAGTATACTTTGAAACGATTGCTTGTAAACTCAACACCACCATCGCTTTGAAAAATTTTGATTTGAGTGAAATATTGGTTTTCAACAAGATTTTGAAAGTGAATAAAGACGTTGTAAAATTTAAATTTTAATTTGAAAGGATAAAGTCAAGTAAAGCGGGAATAATCATCAATGAATAGCACATAATAAATAAATCCCGAAGTTGACTTAACAGGGGAGGGACCCCAAATATTACAATGAATAAGATCCAACACATGAGACGAGCGATGTTTATTACGAGAATAAGGTAAGCGATGGTTTTTTGCAATTTGATGTGTCACATAATGAAGGAGAAGGCTACAATGAGGTAAGATAAAGATGGTCATTTTTATTTAATAATTAAATGGTAGAATGATTCACATGTCCAAGCCGAGCATGCCATAAATCATATGAGGAATGAAGAGCCTTATTTTTAAGAACAGAAATGAAAGTGTAATTTTCGTGCCCCAGCACATATAGGCCACCATCTCTTTTACCGGTTGTGACCACCCTTCCCGTTTGATGATTCTGAATAGAAAATGAATTATTAGTAAATGTAATAGTAAGAGGAAAATCAAATGTTAATTTACTAATTGATAAGAGATTTTTAGTTAAGCGAGGAACAACTAATACATCCAATAAATCAAAAGATGGGGTATGAGAGATGGTATCAGTGTGGGTAATGGAAAGGGAGGCACCATTCCTAACAACTACACAATCCTTACCTGTGTAATTACTCACTTGATCTAAGTGGGAGAGGTCTAGTGTCATGTGGGCCGAAGCCCTTGTGTCCAAGTACCAGTCACTGGGCTTGGGCCCATTAAGAGAGGAAGAGTTCTTAAAGGCCTCGGCAAGGTTGGCTGTGGTGCCAACAGGTTCTCCACCCCGTGCATACCGCTGGTTACACTTATTAGCGTAGTGTCCTTCTTGGCGGCAGATCTGGCAGCGTGGCGGACGGCAGCCCCACCCGGAGTTGAAATGACCATTGCTATGTTGAGAAGATGAGTTGCGACCCGATTGATGGTGAGGAAAGCTGAGTGAGGTTGACCATGATTGGTGGCTGTAAAAGCGGTTGTGGCTAGACCAGACGAGTCAAGGGATTTCTAGAAAAGCTCAAAGCTTTCAGCCTTAGAGACCAAATCAAGAAAGGAGGGTAACGACGTTTGAGCCATTTGAGCAGTGGAAAAACTGGTAAAATCGGAACCAAGGCCACAGAGGAACTAATGAACTTTATTATTGCCATCAACTAGTCTTCTAATGGCATGAAGTTGATCACAAAGGGCCTTGAATGGCCGAACATATTTGTTTATCGATCGCATCCCATGTCTCATCAAGTTAAGGCCATCTTTGAGACAAATTTCTCTATCTTTTGATTGGTGATTGAATGTTTTTTCAAGTGCTAACCAGACCTCGCATGAAGTGGAGAGGCCAATGACCTCAACCATGGCTTCCTCCATGAGGGAGGAGAGCAAAAGATTTAAGAAGCATTGGTCGGTATTTTTCCATGCCAGGTACTTGATGTTTGGCATCATGGAGTTGGCAGGAGCAAATTGTGGAGGAGGTGCAAGAGTTCCATCCACATGGCTGAGAAGTTCTTGACTTTCAAGGAGAAGAAGCAACTGGCTCTTCCATAGGAGATAATTGGAGGAGGAGAGTTTGATAGTCACCATGTGAATCATGGTGTTTAAAGGGAGAAGGGTGGGGTTTTCGGCAGCCATTAAAGCAAAGGGAATTAATGGAGGCCAAAAGATGGGTTTTTGGAGAAGTAAAGGAACTATGACAAGCTTTCTCAGAAAGCCAGAGAGTGCATCAAATTAAATAGCGAGAGAAGCCCTCATAAGAATGAGATTGACAGAAAACAGCGTCGTCCTCTTCAAATTGCAATAGAGGAGAGATCTCAAAGGCATAGGCACCTCAAGGGAATGACTGATGGAGCCGCTCTTGTGAAGAAGAAGAAGAACCACCGAAAGAATAAAATAGAATTTGAATGCTGCTCTGATACCATGAGAGGTTTGCAAGAAACCACACATCTATCGTGGTGAGATTTCTTCTTTATATTACTTTTACAAAGTACATAGAAATAGAAAAAAATAATTATGTATAAGAGAATATCGGAGAAGATATTGAACTAAATATCTAATTTAAGGAATCGTTTCCTTGACATAAGATATCGAATCAACATCCCACATTCGAATATAAAAAGGAAAAAATGATTCAAAAATATTTTAACTGATAACGACTCTATCTTCTTACACGCAGAGAAAGTACTTTAAAAAAATAAAAAATTCTTGGTGTTTATCTCCCAATCATTGACGCGGCCCACACATTTTGCCACATAACATGCACGTAACAAACTACAGACTAAACCATGTAAAACTAATATTTTCTAATTTTTTATTTGTCACTTATTGTTATTATTATTTATAATTTCAACATTGACTTTATTTTTTATTTATAAAATTTTTTATTTTATTTTTATTCACATTATTACTTATATTGTTATTGGCCAGTTTGCTACCACAAGCTGTACTTATGTTATCACTAGCACAAGTTGTACTTATGTTATTAGAATCGTACCGTAATTGAATCGGCTGGTTTGGTTTAAATCGCTTAGAAAGTTGGAATTGTGGTGTCATCATTATGTAATTATAATATCATAAAGATTTAATAATTTTAAAATATATAAGTATTATAATTTTTTTAATAATATAATAATTATATTATGCATGAAGGAGTGGTTCTAGAGCACAAGATAATAAAGAATAAAATATAAAAATTAAAATAAAAAGCAAAAATATATAATTATTACTCATGGATAATTTAACTATGCAAGTAAAAAAAATAACATAATTAAATAAATTGACTTTAAAATTTTGTAATATTCTATCAGTGTCCACTCTTCACAATTGACATCTAATTTGATTTTATAGTACTTGCAAGAGCAATAGTGGTTGTTGCATTTGAACCTGATGGAGGCTAAAGGATACGTTAGAGCTGAAGAAGACACTGTTGTCGTCAATGGCCATCACTATTGTCAATTGCAATGGCTGAAAAGTACTTCCCTTGTTCGTTGAGGCGAGATGAGTGACAAGGAGGGAGAGGGAAGGGGGTTTCCAAGTTTCGGCAACCTGATATGCCGCCGCAGTTAATGGCAGGGGTTGTTGAGGAACGTGCAATCAAAGATGGAGAGGGAGAGGGCAATCAATGTGAGAATGGGATGATGGGTTTGGGCGTAGAGGGCAGTCGACAATCATTTTGCAATTTAGGGGTTGAACTGAGGTTCCTTCGGTTTTTCACCATTAGACCGGACTGGCCTTAAAAGAGCTTGTGTCTAGATTGGTTGGCAGTCAAACCAACTAGTTCGGTCCAGTTTTATTCTCCATGTGTATTGCACATGACGCTTATCTTAGTTCCAATAATGGCCGAAAGCTAGGGGTTTATGTTTGGCGAGTTCGAGCTTATCTAATCATAACTCTCACATTTATAATCTTTTTTCAACCTTAATCCTAACCCTCACTTTTATAACTTTTTTCAACCCTAACCCTAACCCTATATGTGTGGGTTGATTTTGGGTTTGGGTTGAAAGATTATGACAAATCAAATGTTAATCAATTCTTTTCACATGGGCTGAAGTTGGATGGAAGGATCAACCCCACACGGCCTGGCTATCTGTCGCTTTCTATGAAAGTGTTCTATTGATCTCGAGACTTATATTTCTTTCAGTTTGGACATTTCAATTTAGTGAATTTGGTTAGACCACCTCAACTCAAATCAATATGATTCCGATATCTTTATTCTATGTTATTTGTTTCATCTATTATTCTGTCATAGTTTGTTAATATACGAGGAATTGATAATATAATCACAAGAATATATCAATTATCTATATATGTAAGACATAATAAGGGTCAAACTGATGATAAAGGTTGCATATAAACATGTGCGCTCAATTATCAACTCAAACTGATTTGAATTATTTATTAAAATAAAAAGGAGTATGAATAGTTTAAATGAATTATAATTTTTATAGTAAAATTAATTATAAAGTAAACAAAATTGAGGTATATGAAGGTCTGAAATATAACAATTATGATGAAAATTATACTTAATTTACTATTATTACTGAGACATATTTTAATTTTTTTATTTTTAATGGAGGAATGTGTGTTTGAATTGGGGTGGATTACCCGCCCCTTCACTCGCCCCTAACCTTAGCGGGTTCGGGTATTACAGCGGCTTTCCAACCCTGCGTGAAACGACGGCTCGGGCAGCGGGGGTCAGGTTGACTTTGCACCCGTTGGGGCGAAAGCTCAGTCGTCTCTCTATAAAGCACAAATCCAGTCTCACCGGAACCGGAAGAAGGCCAATCGTCGTTTCCCTCGATCTTCATCTTTCGAAAGCCCTAGAAATCGATTGTCGAATCCCTACCTACTGATTACGAAAACTGCAGCGATGCCAGGCGTGGGAGTAACGATGGATGTAGGGCCCGACGGGGTTGCAGTCATCACGATCTGCAATCCTCCCGTCAACGCATTGGCTACCCAGAGTAATCCTTATAACCCTCTTTGGTGGTGTTTGTTCGCTTGAATTCTCTTTGATTCTTTAGTTTTGATAAGCCAGCCGCTGATATTCGTGTTACAGTCGGTTTTGCTCTTGCAGGATTGACGATTTTGTTTAGTTCTGTAACTTCTGTCATTGCTAGCATTTCACCGTGAATTTATGGCTTTTCCCTCTTTCGTCAGCTTGATTTACTGCGAAGTTGAATGTTGGTGTTTTGGTTACTTTGGGTGCAGTTATTGCAGGACTAAAGGAGAAATATTCTGAAGCGCTGAGGAGGAATGACGTGAAAGCGATCGTTTTGACTGGTATATGCAGTGGCCGAATTATAGACGTCTTGCCTGCTATGGTGTTTAATCTGGACTAGCCTAGATTTCCTTTGAGATAAGACTTTGCCATATATAAGCAGAACAGAAGTCTCTCACGCGATCGTTGGAAAATAAAGCGCAAGATTAGGGGATTCTGGAGTAATTTTGTAGATTAAAACTATGTCGTTGTTAGGAAAATGGGATTTTGGACCAGGTTAGCCTCAGATGGCTAATTGATACGATCCTTGAAGTCCTAGTAGTTACCGGTGACAAAACTCTTATGGCCTGAATATGATTAGGATCCTTAATTTGGGAGTATCATAGGGTAACGGAAATTTGAACTGCAAATTAGTGCAAAGGTAGTGAAGGGCTGCGAGCAACTTTAGTTTGCAATGATTATTGCAAAAGTTTTCAGGGAAATTTGGCTAGCCCATGTTGAAAAAGATCACATCGGGCCTCATAGAGGACAAGGAGTTGATTTTGCTGTCCCACAAAGCTTAGAGCCTAGCTTCAAACTTCCAAATTGTCATGTGGCTGTATCTTCTCAAATCTATTTATGATTTGTTTATGCATCTCAATGAAATAAAAGAGATCAAGGCTGAAATAATTTTCTGTCCACAAATTTGCACAAAGATTAGTAAATGTTATGACATTTGTGGGCGATGTGGACATGATACCCTTGTTTGGTGCTGCAAACTTAGAATTTTGAGAATAATGCCTGATTTTTGGTACAAGGAGAACTTTGAAGAGTGTCCATATGCACATGTAACTGGTATTTCACAAACATGTATATTGATGCAATTCGTATCTTGCACAAGGAACTGCTGAAGCGTGAGGCTTGAGGAGTCTGAATTCCTTCTATTTGCTTTCTGCTTATTTGGCTTTTGAGGAGTTGGGTGGGATTAATGCTTGGTGAGAATGGGACTGTTAAAAGATGACCCAAATTGCTGGGAGAAAGCTGAAAGCAAATGCAATGATGATGGTGCAAAGTTGATCCTTGGCATGTATAACGAGTGTCATTGGTAATAAATCTTACAATCTAGATTGAAAAATGTGGTTCAATGAATTATGAGCATACCATAATAACTCATTGAACAAGGACAGGAGCACAGAGCCACAGACACCCTTAAACTTCTCATGTTTACATGCATTGGCATGATTTTGTACTCTGATTCTTAAATTTTGATTCTGTTTGGTTTTTTGTAATTTAGCAATAATATTTTCTCTTCTTTCTTTTGCAAAAGGTCATGGTGGGAAATTCTCTGGAGGTTTCGATATCAATGTTTTCCAGATTGTCCACCAGACTGGTATTTTTCATGCATTTAGTGCTGGTGGGAAATTCTCTTCTTTTCTTTAATACTTGATGATCAGCCTTATTAAGTTTTTTCTGTCATTGTTTTGTCTTCTTTTTGCAGGAGATATTTCAGTCCTCCCAGATGTATCTGTTGAACTTGTCAACAATTTAATTGAAGGTCTTTTTCCTAAATGATTTTTGGTTCTTTTGTACCTTCATGAATATTGAACTTCTTTTATAGTTTTGTCATCATGTTGTTGCAAAATGTAGTATGGCTACTTGGGAAAACATCAACATTGCTACTTTCTGACCTGGTAACTATCATCATTGAAAGTCCAAACTGATTCCATATTACTGTGTTTGTGTTCCTGTTCACTTGATAATTTTCAGATGCCAAAAAGCCTTCTGTTGCAGCTGTTCAGGGACTTGCACTTGGTGGGGGCTTAGAATTGACAATGGTTTGTTGTTACTACTTTTAGTAAGTTTGTGCTATATTCCTAATAATATTATATGAATTGATGAATTTTCTTATTGTATTTAATTTTCTACAGGGATGCCATGCAAGAATTGCTACCCCAGAGACTCAGCTTGGCTTGCCCGAGCTGTCACTTGGAGTTATTCCTGGATTTGGAGGTAATGCTGCTGTCCTTAACTTCAGGATTTGATCTCCTGTAATGATGCTCTTCTACTTGGTTTATTATTCTTATATACAACAGTAATGCAAATTATATCTTTGTGGATTCTTTAAAGGTACCCAGCGCCTTCCAAGACTGGTAGGGCTGTCAAAGGCTGTCCAAATGATGTTGGTAAGTCTGATTTTTATTTTATTTAGCCAGTGTTCAATCCGTTCTTGTTGCAGACATATCAGTGTCACATATGATTTCTTTATCAATGTTGACTTCTTTCTGTGAGGTGGTTCATGATTACTTCTTTGTGAAACATATTAAATCAAGATAAATTCATATTTTCTTTTCTCAACATATGCAAATCTTCACAACATATGCATCCAACAATATTTAAAAAAAACTCCAAACATTCAAAAACCAATTAAGAAATATATTTACAATTTTTAGGAAATAATTTTATTTTTTCACAATTTAAAAAAATAAATATTCAAAAATTCGAAATAAATTTAAAAATATATATAGGTAATTTTCTGGTTATATTTTTAATGCTCAAATGCTAATCACCATTTCCACTAATATACTTGTGAATTAACAGAGACCATATATATTATTATTTAATTTATTTAATAAATAATTATAAATAATATTTAAAATGTAAAAAATTTAAAAAATTATTTTATAGAATCAATATAAATCCATGCTTGATTTATGCAGTGATTTTTCAAAGAAATAATGTTTTAGGGTTTTCTCCCAAAATTCTTAATTTTAAAAAAATAAAAAATATTTTTTTGCTTGAAATTAATGTTTTTCAATAAATCTAATGTTTAATTTCTGTTTTCATCAATAAACAATGACTAATTTGGGAAAATCGAAACATCCTTAAGCTCCTAAAATCTGACAGATTTTGTTGTTTAAATCTGTTTAAATCAAAACTATAATGCATTACATGTTGCAAGCATGTGATTTTGAACAAAATAAACTAGAAAAACATTACAAAAATCGGATTTTCATACCTTGACTGCATTCGGAAGTTCGGCTAGAAAAATTCCCTTTTGATCTTCAAACCGAAGTTTTTCTCACACTAAATCACAAATGGATTTTTCGTTTTTGATGATTGAATGTAGAAATGGGGCATTGGAGAAGGAAAAATGGGTTTGGAGGGGGTTCCTAGATTTCACAGCGTTTGAATGGTCTCCCTCCCTCGTTCCACTTACCGATATTATTGGCAATTTCTCACTATAAATTACAAATTTTTTAATAAAATGGAGATATTATCAATAAATTGATCAATATTATCGATATTCACGGTAAAACAGAGATAAATACGTTTTTCAGGTTGAATTTTTATTAGTGAGTGGCTGGAACGATTTTATCGACAATAATATAATCGATAAAATTGATATTCAGAACACTGGTTCACACCTTTGAAATTTTGTGATCACTGTTCTTGTTTGTATTTTGGTGTCTAAATGCACTCCAGTTATGTACTTGACGAACTATTGTCTCTGAAAGCATGCATAATTCATGCCCTTGGCTGTTGGAAAAGTGTGGCTTTCATGTTTGTAATTCAAGCCCAACTATGTTTGTAAAATTATTGGCTTAAGTGTATCCTTAAGGATGTGCTAATATTTTTCACTTCACAGACGTCCAAGCCAATAATGGCTAAAGAGGGAAAGGAATTAGGCCTCATTGATGCTGTTGTCTCTTCTGAAGAGTTGATGAGAGTGTCACGACTTTGGGCGTTAGACATTGCTGAGAGGCGTAAGCCTTGGATATCTTCTCTTTACAGAACTGATAAACTTGGTTCTCTTTCGGAAGCACGTAAGGTATTGAAGGTTGCAAGGCAACAAGCTAGACAAACTGCTCCAAACATGCCTCAGCATCAGGTGTGCCTTGATGTGATTGAGGAAGGCATTGTTAATGGGGGATATGCTGGCGTTCTGAAAGTAGGTTGCTTTTTTTATTTTATGAACTCTACATGAGCAATTTATCATGACATAAGAAGCATTAAACCACCATTGCTGAAGGAAGATTCTTCTAACTCCAGGAAGCGAAAGATTTCAAAGAACTGGTGCTGTCTAGCACTTCAAAAGGTCTTGTTCATGTCTTCTTTTCCCAGCGTGCAACATCGAAGGTATTGCTCCAGATTGCATGAGCTTGTGAGTTGACCAAAAAATCTTTTCTTTATCAATGAAAACTTTTCCATGTATGTTTTGCACAGGTACCTAAGGTCACTGATGTTGGACTCAGACCACGGCGTATAAAGAAAGTTGCTGTTATTGGTGGAGGTTTGATGGGTTCTGGCATTGCAACAGCCCTCATCCTGAGTCACATACAGGTTTTTCTCAAAGAAGTAAATGCTGAATACCTTCAGAAGGGAGTGAAAACAGTAGCAGGTCTGTTCTTGAAATAGTCAAGTGCCTTATCAAGGCAGATCCTCATTTTTGCTTATAAGGTGTTGCTTGAATTAGTCTCTGCAAGAAAAATCTGTGCTTAAATAGGTGATTGAGATATTTTAGGTGCATAGGAAGGGAGATATTGGGAAAAGATCATAATTTGTTGGCAGACTCTTATTCCGTGCAAAACATGTAGCAAATAGACATTTAGCAACACTGGGCAATCTTGAAAAGGTGACTAAGTGGAACATCCGATCCTAGGTGGCTGTAGAGCATACATGATCTACCTTGGTCTGCTTCTGCAGGAGATCCCTAAGTTAATTAGGTAGGTTGCTTACGCCATTCTACACAATGAAACACATTATCAGATAAGATGCATGAAATCCTTCAGCAGGCTTAGGGAGATCCATAACAGTCAAAATACTTGATGATGTCATTTACTTGAGGTGTGACTACTCTGAAGTATGTAATGTTATTCTTGATTTTTATCATATTTTTGAGAAAGCTTTTGGCTTACCATCCACCAGCTAATCTACGTGGCCAAGTAACCAAAGGAGTGCTGACACAACAGAAGGCAGATAAGGCAATGTCTCTTCTTAAAGGTGTACTGGACTACTCGGAGTTTAAACATGTGGATATGGTTATAGAGGTTTGCCCTTATGCTCGTTTTCTGCATTTAGTTTCCTGACGTTACAAAGAACATGGTTGGATTTCTTTTTGTTATTCTCAGCAATGCTATTTAGAATCAATTTCATGCTAGTAGGGGTGTAAGTTGGGCGGGTTTGAGTTTGCCAAACCTTAACCCTCACTTTTACAATCTTTTTCCTAATCCTCACTTTTATAACTTTTTCTCAACCCTAACCCTAACCCTACATGTGTGGGTTGATTTCAGGTTTGGGTTCAGGTTGAAGATTATAACAAACCAAATAACGAATCATACGCCACATATAATAAATTCACATAATATCTAAATCATTAAACTTAAACCACAAAATATAGTTAAAACCATCAAATTTAAATGCTATGTCTTGCCATGGCTACCTCCATTCTAACCTAAGTTAAATGCTTCAGTTGGAAAATGAATTGTCCAAAAGGGTGCAAGTTTTACTAACGTTGGCTTGTGCAATAGATTTGAAATTGGATCCATGTTGTCGACATCAAACAAATGCATGGTAGGTTGTATAGAAAGCTGATTTATATCATCGATAGACTAGAGATTGAGTCTTAACATTTAAAATTAGAAGATATATGATGTTATGAAATTAAAAGGGTTGCCATGAAAACATCTCCGAAGCAGTTAAGCCATTATGCAAAGCTAGCTGTCTTCACTTAAATAAAGCAACACTGTATAAATAATGAAAAAGGCCATTTCTAGCGATGTATTTCATGTTCTATGCACCTAGATCCTAACCATATTATTGGAATATATAACTTAGTGAAATATCTTAACAAAACTGGTAAAATATAAACATGTAAATTATTTATAGACACCTCTTTTTTTACTATGGATTATGCCATTTGTAGGGGCATATTTTTATTTTTTTTATTTTTAATGAAGGAATGCGGGTTCGGGTTGGAGCGGGTTGCCCGACCCTTTCACCCAAAGTAAGTGTGGGTTTGGGTTGAATATTGACTTCCCAATCCTGCCTAAAATTCGGGTTCGGGCAGCCGGGTTCGAGTTGAACCCGCCCCGACTTACTCCCCTACATGCCAGTGCTCCATTGCTCTTAAAATTATTTCTGAATTATTTAGTAGTCTTTCTGATATATCCTTGCTTTTTCGATAGGCTGTTGTTGAAAATGTGCCGCTTAAGCAATCAATATTTAGTGACCTGGAAAAGACCTGCCCTCCTCACTGCATCCTCGCAACAAACACATCCACTATTGATCTGAATTTAATTGGAGAAAAGATCTCTTCTCAAGATCGCATCATAGGAGCTCACTTTTTCAGGTATTGGTGTGTTTCTTATGCATTCGTAGCCACATTATGATTCATTGAAGTAACCCCCATAAGCTAAGCAATTTAAAACATACATGATGACCGAATAGTTGCTGAGGATTTTTTTGCATTCTTTTTTGTTTTCTTTTTTCGTTTCTCTCTTTTTCTTTTTGAACTGCAAGTTGTTGCTGAAAAAGGATGACTAAAAATTAAGAGAAAAGTTAACTCCTGATCTTTGAAACTGGGAACTTAAACTTGTTGGTATGACATTGAATTGGCTGCCAGGAGGCTCCTACAGGCTCCTCCATGGGTATTGGCCTTTTGTTTACTACAAGTGATCATCCATAACTTTGATAAGGGAATGGGCTCGAGGCTTACTTTTGGCATAAGCCTGTAAGCAGGAATTTACTTTCTTTATGGTCATTACATTGGTACTAGTCATCATATAAAAAAAATACTTATTTATTTAGCAACATCCACCAAATTCAATCTCTAGGTTCCCAATCAGATCCTATAATCATGTGTTATTCCTAGAAATGTTGAGTCCAATTCTAGAAATCCGAAAAATTGCTGATTTTATCTCCCTCTCACTTTCCTGTTTCATTGTAGTGAAGGAAATGGAGAGGCAACCTCTGACTAGAAATGCATTTACAAACACTGATACAAAGCTAATGACCATCTTTACATGTCATCATAATGTTCTATTACCACAAAGAAACTAGGCAGTCTTGAATCATGTTGGGTAGCAATTAATATTGAACAACATCTTTATTCTATCTGCAAATTTCTGTCTTTTACGTGGATAATATGCTCTACCTTTCTTTAAAATGTTAAATGTGGCATATTATGCTCAATGCACAATGAATAAAACTATAAACTGGCACAGGTAGCATGTGATATCTTGTAATTATACTCTTCATAGTTCTGCTAGTAGAGCAAATTTAGTAATTTCAATGGATTCAGTCATCTATAAAGCAGATGTTTCAAAATTGTATTTCTCTGTTGTTTGTTAATTACACAACATTGTATTGTATTTTAATTACACCTGTGCTCCTGGCTGTTATATGCTAATGTGTTTTGGTGCTGATATTTTCTTAATGAACAGTCCAGCTCATGTGATGCCTCTTTTGGAGATTGTGCGAACAGAGAAGACCTCTCCACAAGTAATTCTCGATCTCATGACAGTTGGGAAGACCATAAAGAAAATTCCTGTTGTAGTTGGGAACTGCACTGGCTTTGCTGTGAATCGTACCTTTTTCCCATACAGTCAAGGGGCGCATATATTAGTACATCTAGGAGTGGATGTGTTCAGAATTGACCAAGCAATCAGCAATTTTGGCATGCCAATGGGTCCTTTCCTGTAATTTTCTGACTCTAAATACCTTAAAATTTGAGTTGATTTAATGCATTTCTGCCCATATATGCATCTAGTTTGTTACCAGGCAAATAAACAAAATAATATATGCTGATAGTTTCATGGCATATGAAGTTCTAGGTTACTGACTAGTGCCAGGCTGTTGATAGCTCTTGCACTGGCTGTCCATCTTTACTTTTATTAGGCCATTGGCATTTTCAGCCTTAAATAATCACGATATGCTTTTATTTGGCAATTGACATTTTCAATCTAAAAATAATCATGATACGCTTAAGTCATGTCCTCTTTGAAACCATCACTATTGTATTGTATGTTTTGATCCTATCTAATGTATGAATGCTATTGTGAATTTCTGCTTTATTGTGGACCATATGCTGTATTAGACAATGTGTACTCATATTTTTTGGGTAAACCTGCTTGTGTCCTTTTGGACCTTCCTCTTGCCTCTTAGAGGTTTCAGCCTTTCTGAACATAGTTCTTGGTCTTCTTCTCATGTGAAGATACCACCCACGTGTACTTTTGGTGTGAGACAATCTCAAGATTGAGAAGAAGAAGAAGAAGAATGGTAATGGTAGAAATCACATCCAAAATCTCTGAAGACATTGAATGATAATGGTAGTCCCACTCACGCCTAGATTTCCTGCTCTTGACAATGCTACAACATGTAAGAAGTTGATTGATGTGGGTAGAAAGCACACCCAAATCTTAAGAAGCTCCCCAAAATCTCTGAAGGTATGGGATCATAACAAAACAGTTCACACCTAGGTTTAAGCATTGTATCCAACAAAGTTACTCTCGTTATCCAATTTCTAGAAACACTTTGAACTTGATTTATTCTCAATAAATTATCAAGATAAAATTTTCTGCTCTTAGCAATGGTAAAAGTGTAAGAAATTGAATGATAATGACAGAAATGATACTCAAAAAGCTCCAAAATCTCAGAAGGTGTTGTATATAAGGCTATAGAGCATTGTAACAAGGGTTTGTTAAAGATGTTATGCTAGATTCTGGGAATGGGGAAAAAAGGTGGGAAAGAAAGGAAATATGGAAAAGTGGAGGGAAAAAAAGGAAACGATGTGATGCGATAGGGAGTAATGATTAGAAATAAAGTGAATGAAGATATGATAGATAGGCTTGTTGTAAGAAAAGATGGAGAATAATGATTGAAAATATTGCTAGTGATGAGGAAAAGTAAGGTTGTTAGGTATTTAAGACGTCAAATCACATCAAAACTGGTGGAAAACTTTTCCACCATTTGTCCTTGTCACCAAATGGTGCCAGGTCAATGAGAGAAGAGCTGTTGATTTGTTACAAAGGATATAAGGCTGCTAACCATGAAATTTGGGTTATAGGGCTTAAGTTGAAGGGACTGGGAATCATTTGGGGATCTGGGTTGATATAGGGACTGTCACGGGGTGATAAAAGCAGGTATTTAGGGCAATTTAAGGTTGATTAATAGGGTTTATAGAAATATATTTGGATGAATGATATGGGTATAGAAGTGGATTTCACTATGGATTATGGTTTCAGTGAAGGAATAACTTGCATATTCCAAAATGGAAGGTATAAGATGGGAGATTATCTTGATTTCATCGGTCTCACACCCAATAACAAGAGGAGGTGGTCTCACACTCCCTTTGACTTGAAAAGCTCCCTTTCCTTTAGTGGAATAGTTTTTCTCTTTCTCCAAGCAAAAATTTTCCTCCCCCTCTCTCTCATATTTAAAGCAAACCTGTATATCAAGTTTCTCATCTCCACCATACATGCATTAATGCTTAACCATGAGTATTCAAATAATAAAAATTGTAAGAAATCCCTAATCTTAATCATTTATAGCTTAACTCCCATAGTAATGGGCTTTAATTGGAGAGAGTCCTAGTTGTATAATGGGCTTTAAGTAGAGAGTGTCCTAGTTGTGTGATGGGCTTTAAATGATGAAGGCCCACTTGTGCCTGATTGACCCTTTCCTTACATTTTGGATAGATCCTTTTATTAGGGGGTGATGTCCCTTATTAACTCATAGATTCCCTAGAATTTTTATGTCTAATTCAATCCTTATGTTTGCATTTTTATCATAACATTATTACTTGGATATGCCTACCTTGTGAATGTATCATTCCTTTGCTACTTGTTTATGGCTTGCCTTTAAAATTTCCCCTTCAGTCTGATTGGTGCCTGGAAATCATGTAAAACTCCAGTGGCTCATCTCCAACTCTTCCATGAAGCTTGGGTTCTAGGAGCAATAACCTTAGTGGGGGGGGGGGGGGGGGGGGGGGGGGGG
>JAYJMB010004635.1:0-25603 GCA_036873735.1 Pouteria campechiana | reverse complement strand
GATCCCCCCCCCCCCCCCCCCCCCCAACTACCAACCTAAGTTATTTAAAATGGTTCTCTCCTTATTTCTACATTCTAGAAAGTGGCTGTGCATTCATAAGCAAGTGCATGATTTCAAGTAAAACAGGCGATGATTCACTTCAGCTATTCCACAAGATTTTACATGCTAGTTATTTGGTAGAATTTTCATTGAAAATTCACATTTTTTCATGATAACCTATGCATATATTGCTCAACTCATGAAATACTCACAGTTAGTAGGTTGTGTCAAGATGGCCGCAATTGCAGCATGTCTCTACTTCCTTTAACTGGAAGTTTTCCAAGATCAGTGCTCAAAGTTCAGATAAGAAGTATATTATAATTTGGTTTGTGTGGTAGATGTCAGAAGTTGTGTCAAGATGGGCCACAATTGCAGCATGTCTCTATTCCCTTGGATTGGAAGTTTTTCCATGATCAGTGTGCAAAATTTAAATAAAAATTGTATCTTTAGTAATTGTGGTAGATACAAGCTCACATCTGTAATATAGAATGGCTGGTTCCATAAATTGGCTACAAGGCACACATTGTTTCCCTGCTCTAAAGCAATCTATCTAGTATACTTTTAAATGGTCTGGGCCAAATATTGCTTTAGCAAGGACTTTTTAAGTTGATGGGAATTTATTTTGAGATGTGTAATTTATTTAAGTTTAAAATATATTAACTACTAATCAGTTAGGAACTTAAAATTCAACATGAGTACGTTACTTGCAACAAGATTTAAGCCAAACATTTAGTATTTGGAATCCCCATTTGCCAACATACACATTTTGGCTTGGGAAACATATTAAAATAATATTTACTTCATTTGTAATACTTCATTTGTAATTTATATCATTCTTTTAGTATAGAATGTCATTTCAATATCTACCTACAGATTCAAAATGGTTTATTTTGTAATTTTCTATGTTATTATCTTATAGATAATATATTTTTTAATCATATAATTTAAGTTTTAAAATGCATTGACAATATAAGATCGTCTATAGACTAAATTATGATCTTTTTGTAATCATAGTCATCTGTTAGCAGTCAAGAAGTGGAAATATAATAATTTCAATTTCAATTTACCTTCAAATAATCCTATGAAAATTGGATATAAATGTTTGTTTATGAAAGGTGATTTAGGCACTTTTTGCAAATCTTAAAACAAAAAATTAATTTCTCATAAGATGAAATTGTGGGTTATAGTTTGAATCTTTATAATCCATAATACAAATATGGGCTATCGTTTATATCTTCATAATTCATGATGACTGAATTAAAATTTTTCAAGCGGTTTGTTTCACTCAATTTTAAGAACAGAGCTTATCAACATCAGGTTTATATCTATTATTAGTTAAAAGGATATGCTGACAAGTTCCTGTTTCGTAGAATGTGTCTCATTCTCCTCGTCCATAACCATGTTCCGCCTCTACCAAGGTGTTATGTTGCTGTAAAATCAACTGTTCATCCCAAATCAATTTGTACTTCCTGTTGTTGATCTTTTATATGTAATCTTTTCTTAAATCTGGGCAGCCATCAAGCCACTCTCATCTTGTTGGACTATTCTTAGTTAACGGATATACAGACAAGTTCATGTTTTTATAGAATGTGCCTCATTCTCAACTTCCATAATTATGTTCTGCCTCTCCTGAGGTATTCAGATGCTGTAAAATCAATTGTTCATCCCTAATAATTTAGCGATTCTTGTTATTTTTCTTTTATTTGTTGTTTTCCATAATTTTTTTGATTTGCATGGATACATACATTGTTTGTCTTTCTCTCTCTCTCTCTCTCTCTCTCTCTCTACCTTTCACACCTCTATCCAGAATTCCCATGGTCCTTCTTATATCTGAAACACCATTAGTTTTACTCGTGGAGAGAGGGATGCCATTTTGTAGCTTTGGATTTACTATAACAATAATTGAAGGAATATTTTTTTCTTTCTACTTGAACTCACCTGCCTTCCCATATATAAAACCTACCTTGTTTACATCTGATCTGATGGGTATAGTTCATTTATTTGCTCTCAGTTCTTTCTTATTTCTCTGAGCATGGTTGTCTATCCTGCACGATTTTGGTGCATTGGCAGGCTACAAGATGTAGCTGGATATGGTGTTGCCTTGGCTGTGGGGAAGGAGTTTGCTGCTGCCTTTCCAGATCGCACTTTCAAGTCTCCATTAGTTCAACTTCTGGTGGAAAATGGAAGAAATGGTACTGATTTGTTCTTTACAAATTTATTGCTGATCTTAATGTCTGTTGCTTTTGGTCACAGCTTTTCATGCCATTCGGATGTCACAGAATGATTTTGCTTTGCAGGAAAGAACAATGGGAAGGGATACTATATATATGAGAAGGGAAGCAAGCCAAAGCCTGACCCTAGTGTTCAAGCAATCATCGAGGAATCCAGACGGATTTGTAACATCATGCCTGGTGGAAGGGTTTGTCCATTCATCTTCATGAAAAATTTACAAAAATTCACATATATCATTACTTGCATTGCAATATTCAGTTCTCCAATCCTGAATTAATCCAAAGTTTCTCTTCCTGGGAGACCATAGATAGCCCAAATCCCTCCACCCTTCACCACCACCCCCCGCCCCCTCCACCCCCCCAACCCCCCCAAAAAAAAACAAAGAAAACTTCCTCCCAAACCAGCCTGCACCATTTTCTTATTAAGTGACATGTAGTTCTTTGTCATGCTTTCCTGATATTTTTGATTTGTTTATGGCATTCCCAGCCTATATCTGTGAGTGACGAAGAAATTGTGGAGATGATTTTCTTCCCTGTCGTGAACGAGGCCTGCCGAGTAATAGATGAAGGATTTGTTGTTCGAGCATCTGATCTTGACATCACATCTGTTCTTGGAATGGGTTTTCCCAAGTACCGGTAAGTTACCTTGAAACAGTCTCTCCAGATTCCTTGTTGCAGAATTTAAGTGTGGCCTACTAGCATTACCATTGCCTTTTCTTTTGGACATGCTCTTTTTATTGAATATTGATTTTCATCGCCAGTGTATGAAGCACTGGAGAATAATGCATAGAAAGATTAGGCCTTGGCAATTGCATGTATGGCTTTGGTTCTTAATATGAATGGATAAGCACACAGAAGTACAGGAATTTTTTTCCTTCTTTTTTTTCTTGGATTTCTGTTGTTATTTTTGCACTGTTGAGCTGTACATTTAAATTAGTGTTCTTGTCATAAATAGATAAACCATCATAGCTCTATGATCTCTTTTGTTTTGGGGTTGCTTTTCTATTATCCATTATCCCTTTATATGACATGGATCAGCTCACCACATGCTTATAGGTTCGTTGAATGTTGGGAGGACTACCAGATTTTGCATGCTCTTTCTTTGTTTTTGCACTCAACTCACCATCTTTCTTTTCCAGTGGCGGAATTGTATTCTGGGCAGATCAAATTGGGTCTGGTTATATATATGAGAAACTGAAGAAGTGGGAAGGAGCTTATGGTGGCTTCTTTAAACCATCACGGTTTTTAGAGGAAAGAGCAAAGGCAGGCATTGCTTTGGTACAAACATTTGAACTTTCAAACTTCTATTTATTTTCTCCACTTTCATGTCATAACATGAAATCTTCCATTTCCCTTTTGGTAACCAAGAAACTTACATTAGAAGCTTAGACAGCCACTGTAACATCCTCTAATGGACATCCAACTGCAGGGGATGATTTGTAAAAGCTTGTCAACAGGACTCTACTCAGCTTTTAAGGGGCCAAAAAGGGTTATCTTTATAGTAAATAAGATCGCTTACATGTGTTTTTCCTTTCTTTCTACAGGGTGCTCCCAGTCCTGCTTCACAGGGACCAAAGGCACGCCTGTGATTGAAGTGACCATTGTGGTGTCATATATATGCTCGTGCGTAGCAATAATGTGCTTGTTCCTTGTTTTAAAGGAGGTCTTAAGAAATCCTTAAGGGAAAATAAAGACGCAATTCTGAATTTTCTGTATATTAGTTTTCATTTCTCTGTTATTATGCTTGTGTGCCTGGCCTTTTTCTACCCATGCAGTAGCTAGTTCCCAATTCGAATGCCACCGATACCGACCTGCTCAAAAAAGACAACCAAGTTGTAATAACAGTGGCTATGATCATTTTGCTTGTTTATTCACCTCTCGTTGTCGAGGTCTATATTCCGGGTGTTTGTGCATCCTCTGGATGACCCCCAGCATCTTTACTGTAGGTGCGTCTTGGATGGTGCTCATGGGAGGATTACCCCATGCGAAAATCAGCCCCGTCTCGTATGGCTTATTAGCGATGTTGGAGTTTCATATAACAAATGCACTGGCGCAGGCTGTGTTTCTGTGTTGCCATGCATCTGTTCCATGGAGCGATGTGCGTCGACCAATGTATCTTGTTCCGACTCTTAGGAAGGGGGCTTGGCCGCTCTCAAAAGGACTTCGGGTAACAAAGCGTGGACATGGCATCTGAAACGTGGTTCCGACTCCACATGATAAATTGACCCAATGTGTCAGGCCACTTAAATAACTCACAGAAACTATTACTCGTCTTAATTATCTTCCATTTATTACTAATAAAATATCTAATTATAGTTTTATAACTAATAAGATCAATGATTGAAACTCATAGTTTCAAATTCTTTAAGATAATTCATAACCAGTTATTTCGATTTTAGTACTCAGGTTTAATGTTAATGCTAGAATCCGTAAGGGATTATATTTTGTGTATGATCGATCCTAATGAAACACTTAAATGCCAATTGTTCACACGTGAAGGACAATATTACCATTTTAAAAAAGATTGATTTAAAAGAGAACATTTAAATTTTTCATTAAACATAAGAGGTCATTTGTAAAAGTCGAATTATTAGAGGACCGAAAATACTACATTTTTGTTGGCCAAGACAAGACTTGATAACTTCATTAATTTAACTTAAGGATGTGTTTGTACAATTAGAAATATAAATATAAATGTAAAAAAAATAAACAATGTTAGAATAGAATTTGACATCATCGTAAAGTAAATAAAGATAAAATAGATGCAAACAACGATGAAATATATAGGCAACAATTAGAAAGAAAAGGAGTGCAGACGTTATAGATAACTGTCATATTAAAAAGGAATAATAATCAAAAAATGAAAAAAATAATGTTATATTTATCCTTTTCCTTATTATAAAAACCAAACTAGAGAGGACTGGTTAAGTAACCATTATGTTATATTTATCCTCATTACTGGGATCCAAATTGGACATGCTGGCTAGTTTGACTGGCCCGATATAGTCCTATCTAGTTAAATAGATTATTTTTTAGTTTTTAATGTTATTGCTGCAACAAAGCATGAATTAGACATTATGGCGCAGTAGTAAAAGGCTATGAATTTAGATTGAAATTTATGTTTCAAATCTCCAAACTTATATTATTTTTACAATTTTAAAAAATATAGAGAATCCATGAATTCGATTGGACTGGATGGCTGAATGAATCAGATAAATTTAGCCTACCGGCACGTCTTAATAAGAGGATTCCTCACCACTACGTGATTAGAGGCTGGCATATCTCCAATTGCTGAGCTCGCGGAGCACATCAGCATGGGTAGCGTCATGGATCCCACAAACCACAACAGATAATATGAGGATTGTATTTTGAACTAACAACTAGGGACGATAACTTCACCTGAATAATCAATTCTTTTGGGCAGAAGCCTGTACCTATACCATTACTAGTATTAGAGCAAACTCGATTCTCAGTTGAAGGCTTCTACAAACAGTGGAGAGCACAAATATATCTGCCATGTGATTGTCATTGTCAACGATCCAATATTCCAATATGAATGCATCCAATACTGCCCATCACTACAATATATTCACATAGGAAAGGATCCAATCCAAAAGGGTACCAACTTATCTAATCATAAAGTACACATCTCACTGAATGGCAGATAACTGGGGCGTCCATTTGATGATCTTAGCTCATTGAATGGTTATCAACCAAGTCTTGCATATGGCCACCACCATGGGCACGATAATGATCATGATCTTGTACATGTAAGCATCCAAGCACACACATTGTGCTCCATAACATTTTCTATTTTATCTACTAGAGAATTAGGGTTCTTCGTGCAGTACATATTGGGTGAAGCAGCGTGGAAGCATCAGCAACTGACAGCGATTCCGAGCTGATGTTTATTTTGTTATTTTAGGAATGTATCAAACCAGTCAGAAGCTTCTTTCACCATCGATGCTGTCATTTGGTGTCCAACGCCAGTTTCTGCTATCAACTAGAAAAAAGGAGGGCACATTAGCATTTAACAAGATCAATATCAGAAATTGAAGAACTGGAAGTCTGGCAAATCAAAAATTCACAGTAAATTGTGCCAAATAAAAAAAAAACAGCATTTTTGTGAAATTGTTTGCCTCATGGCAATCATTCGAGCAATGATGATGCCCTGCCATCATGCCCAATCTTTATCTAGGGAAATGGGCGAGGAGGTTGGGTTGTCAGTGTTGCATGCAGCTGGGTTTTGTTGGAACAGTTTATACCTCCCAAAAAGGTTGTCGATTCTAGTAAGGACTTTTGAGGAAGTCTTCGACAACTTGGTGCATTAGATAGCTGTAAACAATCCATACCTTAAAATTTTCAGGACAATTGGACTCTTTGTAAGCCTCCACAGCTCTTGATACCGGAACTTCCATCCCAACCAAAGGGCAGCGGGGATCTTCAGCACCTGGATTTTTCATGCCATGCACAACCAAGAAAGAAGAAGAGAACAATCTGTTAAGAAAATCCATTGATAATTCTATACCCCCCAAAGATTTTTGAATGCTTTAAGGATGAAAAAATTGTCAAAGGTTAAAATAGGAACTTCCTGAAGAGTTCATTTTGTTATAAAATGAATGAGAATGTACCATTTAGAATAAGCAGAGGCCGGGGGGCAATTATTGGAATGGTATAAGGTGAATCAAACTCAGAAGCTAGTCCAGGAGCAATCCTTGCCCAGACCTGATTGGACAAGCAATGAAATGTGATAATCATCCAGCTTATGAGACGTGATAATAAGTAACGGGCTCCTATTTGGATGCATCCAGTCATATTGCACTGTCAAAACGACAAAGCTGACAATCTGACAAGCAGATTGTATAATGCTGCACCTCTGCTGCTTGCAAGCTGACTAATATATTCAGTTGCGCACCTGAAGATAGTCCTAAAAAGTTCAAACTTCATTTCAAGATATAAGAGCATTCCATAATAATAACTAACAGAGCAGCATTGACCTTTTCCACCACTTCTTTATCAATTGTGTCCTTTCCCAAATCAATCCGTGCTTCTGCAAAATAAAAATACTTTTATATTAAAAAATCAACCATTTGAATCATTATCTACAGATTAGCTTACGTTTGTTAACTTATCAAATGCTTTTATTTGGTAGACAACAAACATAAGTGCTCACATGTGACAGCATCAAAGAGAGGTAAGCTTATTTGCACCAAACGACTAAGGAAGATATATTGGTAAAAGGGGTTGATATTCATATATTCTTACCTTCAAAAACAGGTTTTATACTATCAACTCTAGCATGCCATTTATCATTATCTAGAGCCCATCTAAATCCCTGCAAGGGTCACAGGTGCATTCTCAGATGCCCCAATATACATTTTCCCAGTTAAAGAAATCACAAACAATGTTTTAACTTGCAAACCTGAACACCAATGACTGGGACAGCCACCGCATACCGGGCATCCATAGCAGCAGCAAACCAAGCATGCATACCTTCATGAAATAAATGCTGAATAAGATCCAATTCTTTCGCCTTCAATCATATTAAAACTAACAATTTACATCATCTAACCTCCAAGAGATTCTCCAGTAATTCCTATTTTGGTAGAATCAATGTCCTCCCTTTGTGTAAGATAATCTGCCAATTTAATTAGGTCCCATACCTACAATTGTGACTTAGAATCATAAAATTGTGTAAAATCCAGCTGTAGCTGTATCAAAAAATTAAGAAGAAATATAATTTGCTAGATCATAGGGGATCAAGTGTTACAGTATCAAAGATGAAAGGCATTGTATCTCCCTTCTTCCATGAACACACAAGAGCCTGCATTCAAAGTTAAAACCAATCAGCAAAACAGAGTAGAATAATTTATAAAAACATGACACTTAACAGTGGTCAATTGGATTTTCCAACTGCAATCAATGAAGGCATCAAATGAGCAAAATATCCCACACAGCTAACAGAAAATTCATAGAATTTATGGAGATGAATACACTCTCATCACTCTACCAATGATAATAGTTCTAGAAAATTTACATACATCCCAGTATGTACTTTTGTTTTGGGCCCTTTCACCATGGTAGCGGGAATCAATGGCAACAGATATATATCCTCGTGAAGCATATGCCTGCAGAGATGAAAGTGGGCAGTTAGTCATGCTGTGATGCATACCATATCATTCCAAAGGGATAAGAAAGTACACATAAGAGTTGTTTCAGGTTCACCTCAAGCAATGGCCGCAGCCATTCCTTGGATTTGTAGGAACTATGCAAAAATACAATAGCTGGCCTTTTTTGCTCTTTGCTTTCTTTCATGCGCAAAATAAGAACAGGTAGACGTCCTTGCTCACTGGCCTACAAATGAAATGAGAAACACACAAGAAAAAAGAAGGAAAAAAAAAATAAACGATGAGAGGTATAAGAAATTATATCTTCCTTACATAATCAGAACAACCTAATTAAATGATACCAAAAGCTGCCATGGAACAAGCAACTTGACTATAAAAATGTATAAAAGAGGTCATTGGCTAATATGATTTAGAGAAATCCAGGAAATTTTCATCTTGTCATCCACCACAATTCCTGAAAGTAAGAACTTTTGGTAGTATAGATATGCCTGTTAGAACATTGACACCCTATCTTTCTATAATAAGAAGGTTTGGGTGTAAATTCTCCTCTAGCAATCTTTTTAAGACATCCCACTTCCAGTCCATGATCCAATAGGAAGGATAATCCTTGTTCTTCAGCTGAAGTCTACAAAACGATACGATCATTACATACATGTGCAATGCAATTCAGCACAGAAGTTTTGGAAAGCACTGCAGGGAAGATCAGCAGCTTACCTCAGTAATCAAGTAAAGATTTTCTTCTTGCAGCATATCCTCGAAACTGGCAATTCTTTCCCTAGGGCAAGACTCCATTGCCTGCGAAAACATCTCCAAAGCCCAATAGAAAACAGATAACCAAAAACAAAAATCCATAACAAAATCCAAGGTGGAAATGTATTTAAACCTAAAAACCAAAAAATTCAAGAAGCAATTCAGACCTCGCGGGAAATTGGACCGCCCTGATGCAGGGGATCTTTGACAGGACTTGCATGCTCTACAGAAAGACGAACTGCAAAATTCAAAAGGGTGGATGTGATAAGCCCCCAAACGCCACCAAACTACATTTGCATACAGAGGTTAGCACCAAAAAAAAAAAAAATTTCTTGGAGCTCAAATGCTATAAAATTTCAAACTCAAATGCCAAAGCAGTATCCTGTTCATCATCCACCCCATGCTAAAAATTCAAAATTTGACATCTACCCATTTCACCGTTCGCCTCTCCATTCAACTCCGGAACGCTGGCCAGATCGTTGATACTTCTAAACCGTTCATATTGCATTTCAAACTGAGCAGAGAAGGATGCAACAGCCACAACGGATGATTTTTCCCACCCACCAAAACGCTTCAGCAAAATAAAAAGGTTACAATATCCAATCCGCAACTCGTATAACATATTGACAGCCCCAAAATGCGAGACGTGCGACAGATAATCACCGCGAGAATTTTAAGAGGGAAATTCGGCAGCAGAAAGGAAGAAAGAAGGTAGAGATTTTCGCCGTGGAAGAGTTGCCTTACCTTCTTCCGATCGTCGTCTGCGAAGAAGCTGCATGAAATCGGATCGGATCTTCTGCGCATCGTCGGCCGCAGCTGCCATTGCAGCTTCCAGAAGATTGCTGCTGCTGGCGGTAACTCGCCGCGGTAGCTTTGGCACGTGCCAGGAAGGTCTGGCGCACGTGTGCCTGACAGGCAGCCGCCGTGGTTGGAAGAACAAGTGAACAACCATGTGGAGGACACAGCAGCTGCCCCAGCGGCTTTAACATCGTCGATGCCGCTGCGTTTCGTTATCGGAAAAATGATACGGTAATAGATTCCCGTGATTCGCAAAAATTTCAATTTAATCCTTCGCTATATTCCTATTTTTAAAACTTACATGGAAATTCAAATTAGCTCTCATCTTAATCTTATTTTTAAAATTTTAACCGGACCCTCAAAATTGGGTTGGGTTGTTTGGATTTATAATTGAAGTGAAAAAATTGAATTGGAACTTTGGATTAATAAGATAAACTTGTTATAACTTGGCACAACTATGCACCCCTAAGTTGTTTTTTAAGATAAATTCATCAATCTCATTGTCTTTTTCTAAAAAGAAATTATCGTGGGGCTTTAAAAATTATATTGATTTTTTTTCCCGAGCCGCTATTGGATTATTAATGCTAAATGGGTAGAAATGTGGTAAGGTTCCTCTTTCACCCCTATTTTATATGATTTTGACATGAAAAGCTCACTCTGTCTATTTGAGTTACAAATAGGCGAATTTTTTTTTAACTGCAAGTACATCTATCAGTTATTTTCACTAGCTTAGAGTCAGTTTTGATATTGTACTAACATTCCCTATAAAAAGCTTAAGCTATACGTTCATGTCTAGAAATCCTTTTAATTTACTCTTGGTCCAAATTAGGGGTGCAATTTAGGCCAAGTTGGTTGAACTTGGGTTGCAACTTGGGCCGAGTTAGTTGAACTTGGCCCGTTGAACCTGAATTTGAGCAATGTTAAAACTTAACTTTTTTTTAATCCGAACCTGCTTTCAACATAAATATTATATATATATTGAATAATGTATTAGTTTTCATTATTAGTTTGAAATATAAATGAGCAGTTTTTCATTTAGTTTGAACTTTAAAATATGAATGGCTAATTTTAAGGATTAATTAGTATATTATTTTTTATTTAGTTTGAAGTATAAATGAACAATTAAAAAATGATACTTCAATTAATCAGACTATCATTAAATTTTTATCAACCTAAATTTCAATCCGAAATTCAACCCAAGCTCGATTTTCAAAAATAGGATTATGGTCGAATTTTACTAATAGGGTTAAGGTTAGGAGTAAGAGGAACTCGAGTTTCATAAGCCTGAGTTGCACCTCTAATCCAAATCATATCACTAATAACATTTTAACAATCCAATGATTTTATATTTTATATTTATTAATTTTATTTTAAATAATTACCGGTTTCAACTCTTTATGAGACTTCTTTATAATTCCATCTTTTTCACCACTCTTTTTCATTTTTGCAACAGCTCACATTGACATTACTTTCTTGCAATCAACCACAAAAGATGCTTTGGAATACTTTAGCAATTCATTTAGAAACCTGAACACATTTATATGGTGAGAATGACATCTGCATGATGTGGCCTAGCTACATTATTTCCATTTCCATTTTGCCCTAGCATCAAGCTTTGTAATAAATATCAGAAAATTGGATGTCAGATAAGCATTATTAAAGCTTGTGGGTGGGCAACATATACAGCTAGATTTCCCAAGGTCATTCATTGTACGAGAAACAGCGGTAGCGACTTCTGGGTCCCGTTTTTAGGACAAAGGCAACCTCTGTACAAATTAAGATGGCGGTAGCTACTGATAACTGATATCCTCCAGTTATCAGTAGCTACTATTTCAGTTTCACTGAAAACCAGCCCAAGGGTGGCGGCTTCGTCGAAGACCATGGAATGGACACCTACGCTACGTTTTGGTACCCAAAAAATGATAATGTAAAACCTTTTCACTCATTTTTCGCCCTTTTAATACACCTTTTGATTTGTTAATTATCTAATAATTCTATATATTTTTATTATTATCTATATTTTTACCTTTTCATACAAAAGTTTATCTAATTATTATCATTTTCTTTTATTTCTATATTTTTTATATACCCTTTTTTTCACATCTTTTATCAAAGGTTCCAGGTACTATAGTTTGGGTAAGTTGCATTGGGAGTAACGCTTGTTTTTAGCTATTTCCTGTCTCTTGCATCTGTTGCAGCTTGCGTGTTGTGTCATCCAACTCATGCTGACCAAAGACTCAACCCATATTCATTTACACCCCAAAAAAAAAAAAGAAAAGAAAAGAAAAAGTGATTGATGCAACCATCAGTGGGCCAACTCTTCTCTTTTCTCCTTCTTTACTTTTATTTTTCAGCCCTCCCATGGCTTTTAATTTGGTGCCTGAGTCCATTCTCCAATCAAGTCTTACCTAGCATATTCTCGGGCTAAATTACAATTTTCTAAAAATTCTTTTTTTATTTGCTCAGGACTAAGGCTTCGTTTGGGGCAGTGCAAAAGCGTATTAAGAAACAAAATGCACTAAATGGTAATTTTCAGAAAGGTTATTTTGAGCCCATTATCCAACTAAATCACAATTTTTTCATTGAGTCCATTCTCGAACTGCATTGTAAATGCCATTCTGAGTCTAACTTGCAAATAAGCAAATCGGGACTTTGTTTGAAATATCTTGTTCTATTTTTTCATTAGCTCATTCAAGCATATTTTTAACACACATAATGGTAAGGGGAGTAAATGAAGTGGGTGGGGAGTCTGAAGAAGGCTCGGAGAAAGTTCCTAATATTTCCTTGGTGATTAGGCAAGCATCTATTTCAACAGCACATCAACAGACAGATTCCCTTTCATGCCAATAATTTACCAAACGACAAGCTCTAAAATCACAATTACAGTAGTAAATTTGGAAATTCTTGTGATAGGTTCCAAGCATGTGTGCTAGATGAGGACGGAATCCGATGATAGGTTCCAAGTAGATATTGTAACATCTTCCTCTTCATGTGGAAGGTGTTGGACTATGTATATACTGGGATTTCATGGACACAGTCCGAAAATTTCAAGCTACATTTGAAAATTCTTCTCTCATTTTGTAAAATATTTCACTATTTCATTTTTCTAGGGAAGTCTTCTCTAGATTTGGAAGATGATGCTTCCTTTACAATATTCATTTCTGACAATTCTTGTTCTTTCTCATTTATATTTATTTTTGAGAATTTAGTAATTTTTTCGCATTTATTTTTTACTTTTATGAATTCATAATATTGTGGATAGTAAAAGAAAGCTACTGGATGTATCATAGAAGATCATCATTGAGGGAATCTTCCATAATTGGTTTAGGTACCATTGATGGTGGGGCTCTCCATTGTCTTCATATTCAAAGAAATGAATTAGGAATTTATTGGGGCTCACAGTGTTATTGAATTACACACACCATGCATGTTTCAATTTCTAAAATTCTAGCAGTCATTTTAATCGCTTTATTCAGATTTCAAAGTCCCATTCGTTTGGGGTTAATATATTTTTAAAAAGAGCTGCGTTGGATTCTATTAAGAATTGCACATAATATTGAAGATTCTTAGAATAAATTAAAGAAATGAAATAATCTCCTTCCAAAAGTATCTGTGATAAACAAGCCAAATAATTTGTTTATATTCAGGTTTTAAAGATGATATTATAATTGGATCATCTTAGGATAGATATCAAATAATAAATCTAATTTTTAATTTTTAGATCAACTAGATATTTTGTAGAATAATGTTCATAATGTTTATCAACTGCAGAATACTCTACGCCAAAGGGAAAATCATTAACTCCATTGCCATTAAACAAAGCGGAAAATGTAAACTACACATTACCATATCACCTAATTATATAAGTACCATTTTAGTTACTGCCATCTCCATCCTGAATGGGTGCTATGTACTTTTGGGGGGAAGCTATTTACTTCAGGACTAATTGCCAAATTTCTGGATAATTAGATTATAATCTGCCATAACAAAAGGAAAAAAGAGAAGTTAAAATGAGAACCGACAATTTATATAGCAGATAAAACAAAGCGATAGCATCCCAACTGTCACACCCCAACCCAGGCATGGGTCAAAAGTGTGATATGCCACATGCTCTTGGGGTAACATCCTAACAAACATGTAGGACTATTCACATCTCGCACAAGGCTTTTAATCCATGCAATCGTAAGTATAAAATAGATCAACTTCATTCAGTAGCATCTCTGTATTAAACAGGTCCATACGTGCCAATTGCAGAAAAGAAATAATAATCTTCAACATTTAAATTGTTTTTAATTTACAAGGGATTCCAACTATTTCTCTTGTTCTAGTTCCACATGTTGACACATTTGACATTTCTTTCCGTGAGCCTGAAATGGTGGAAGGGAAAGAGATGAATTCATATGCTTAGCAAGTTGTCTCTGCCTTACCAGCTACAATATTGATAAATAGACTCAAATCTAAACCATTACTCGACCCAAGATAATTTAATTTGCAAAATTTAAACTTAAATCACATCAAACAAAACATAAATTCAGGTCCATGGCAAGAGCCGCTGGTCTATTACACTATTCAAAGGCTAGGTTCATAAATTGATCCCACCATGTAATCAGGTACTGAACTAAACTACTCCCCCCACTAAGGGACACTATATTTGTTCCACCAAGATATCATTCCCATTGGTCTCATCACTCAATCAACATTTTGCCCCTGTGCATGGGTCAAACAAGTTTTTTTCTTTATTACGTTTATCATTAATTTATGCCTAGATTATGCAATAAAACTTTAATTCCAAGCCCCCCTTTATCTCATGAATCCAATAATCCCATTCAATAGTTTTGCATCTATAATCTCATACATTCAATGAATGAGTGATTCATAAAATTCTCAATCAAGGTACCAACAGCTCTGTTTCTGTCCACCAAGTATTGTCTCTGGGTCACTAAATTATGAATTGTCTGCCTTAGTTTAATTTCTAGCCATATAGAGATGAGATTTAGGATTCTTCAATGCCTATTTGAGTAGCTTGTTGCTTGAAATGATAAATGGGCATGCACCTTTGCTGAACCTTGGCACAACCAAAGCATAATCAACATAATTAAGCTATGTGTACGGTATGAAGCATAAGATTTGGGAATTATTTTGAATATCCGCATACTGGGTCACAATCAAATAATGCCCACCTTCATTGGAAAGTGGGCAGTCAATCTAATGGGATTATCGCAATTGATGTAAGAAAACTTTTATCTTTAATAGGTAACTACTACAACAGATTGAAAAATAAAGTTCTTTGGCACGCATTCATCCAAATACATGAACCATCAACCAAGTTCTGCATTCCTATTTAAGGTAGCAACACTAAAGCAACACTATTACAATAACCTTTCACAAATGCTTCCAAGAATCCCTAAAAGAAATGTTATAATCTTAATTTAACTAGGTCGCATGCTTTCAGAGGCCACAAGAGTGAAATTGTTGGACATAGGGAGTTGAGGCCTAGGCAATGGCAGGACCATCAGCAGATGCTTATGGTCATTGAGGCCAACAACAAACAGGCATAGATAACAGTAGTTGATGGTTGTTGGGCTTTGGTTGAACAGGGGTTGCAAATAACAGCATGAGTTGAAAGATGAAATGTATGTCATGAGGTCGTAGGATTCAGGATCTAGTATGACAATGTTAGAACTGATGATTAATTGTTGTATATAAAGTGACGGAAAGCAATGAACTTGGCATGATCATTCTTCCACAAATTTACTATAAAATAGGTTAGGAGCTTGGCTAGGTCAAATCAACCAACACCCTTGCATTGCATGATTACTTTGAAAAGATTATGTGATTACTTCTATTGGCAAGGAATAAAAACTCATGTTTTCTTGTTTATGTGGCTTCTTGTCGTGTTTGAAACCAGGTTAAATATAATTCTCAACAAAATATATCATCATGGTGATTGCTGACTGGTCAACAAGATACGCTCATTTCGTTACTCTGCAACATCCCTTAACTGCAGCTAAATTAGTCGGGCTTTTTGCAGAAGAAGTTATAAGATTCCCAAAATAAGTAATTAAATATTAAAAATATCAAATATGTGTAAACTAAACTAAACCTTAATGACTATTCTACGCCTTAATAAGTATCTTATCATGTTCGGCATAAAGTAAATTCTGGAGCAATCTCCCATCCACTTGATCACATTAAACTACTCATTATAATCATAATGCCATTGGAACAAGTGCTAGACTTACAAGAGTCAAAATAATGACCAATGCAGCATACTGAAGTAATTTGAGCTTCATCTGTAGGTAATCAAAACATCAAGATGATGCTGAGATGCATGTGGAATCATAATTGTAGCATATAGATGTAATTTCTATTATGCTAGAAAATGGTATTTCATTTTTTGAAGTCAGTAATTAAATCTCAAATAGAAGAAATTACCAGCATATTTGAAGTCTAAACCCATCTCTTCTGTTGAGCTGAATCCTTAGAACATGATTGAAGGCGTCTCCTATTCTTCTTTGAATCAGCTACTGTGCGTGCCGAATGTGTTGGTCTTATGGCTGTAGTTGCATCATCTCTTTGGTTCATGGATCTCTCTTTTAGAGGGCTTGTGGGCCTTGGTTTTGGATGAACATTTTGTGGTGTGGAAAAGGAAACAGGAGCCTTTTCTGTAAGCAGCATCTGGCTTTTAACTGCAGGTGAGTCATCTTGACAAGGAGAAATTTGATTTTCGCACATGACTGAGCCACGATGTCCTCTATCTCTGACAGGACAGTCAGAATCTGAAGATGAAGGACTTGTACTGCTGTCCATGTCATAAATAAGATTTTGTTGCATGACAGGGAGCCGCACATGGGCTGGGTCTGACATGGAGAAGGATGGTCTCCGAAGCCTTGTCAGGTGCAACACCTGAAGTTACATTTCTTTTCACTAAGTGGGTTTGAGAGTGGATTTTCTATCCCAAGCAGAGTACCATAAAAACTTAAAAAATTCAGATGCCTGTTTCAGAGTATGCTATACCTCACCTTCTGTTCCAATACCATCATATCCTTTCTAAGCTTCAAAATTATCAAATTTTTTCTCTTGATAATGTCTTCCAACTCTGAAATTCTCTGCAAGACATACAACAGGACAGCATATCAAGTAATATGGACATTTCTTGAAAAATACTGAATAAACAAAAGACCAAGTACCTTGGAACCTGCAATATCAGATGCGTGGGCAATGGCAGCCAATTCCTTAATGGTTGCATCCTTCTCTTCACTTTCTCTTCGAAGATTGTACATATCTTGCTCTATTGCTACTGTGTTCAGCTGTACAAAAGCATTATATGATACAAACCAAATTTATAAACAAAATCAACAAACAAAGCAACAAATTGAGATTTTTGGAAGTTAAAATTAGGCATCCTCATCATCAAAGAATGCGAACTTCCTGAAATGTTGCTGTTAAAATGTCAAATCTGATATTTGTTCAAACTTTAAGAGATGGAATCCTCTACCGAGTATGGACAATGAAAAAGCTACAATATTACAGATTTTGAAAACATGTCCTTTTGTTCTTTCAAGATTAGATTTGAACCAAGGACAAGGGCCAAATCAAAGCAGTAAACTATTTCAAAAAATAAAAAGACTTTTTAGCAAAAAGGCAAATATGAATCACAGCCCAAGCAGAAATTGATAATTCTGTAAAATCAAAGAATCTCCATGTGCCCCAGTCTGCCACATGTTCACTTTGAATCTGTGCTTTTCATCATGGATTGTTATAGCAGCTAAGATCAGCATTCTCATTGACCTGAAATCTGGTTTGTACTCTTCATTATATGTTTACATGTACATTTACATCCAGCAGATGAAGATGTTTTCTGTAGCAACGTGTTGAAAACTACTATTATAATGAGCATTTGGGATCCTTTACAATAATATTCTCACTTGATATGTAGTTCATGATGCCCTGTTGACTTTAAAACTTAGCTGGATATATCTACTGTAAGCACTGGAGTGAGTTATTCTATCCTAACACCTTTCTAGTCCATATGTTGGGGAGGGTAGTCTTCAACTAAACATAGCAACCAATGATTTAGATAACCTTGTCTCTCAAGTTTCAGAATATTTAGTCAATGCCTACTACCAATCCTACATTTCAATGAGATTTCTATCAATGCAAAGCAATTTTCCTTTATATCAGAAATGTGCATATGAGAAAGTATCACTAACTTAAATGATTGAAGAAGCAAACAAAGATATGCTAATAAGATCAATCAGTGAATCGTAACTCAAATATTTCATAACTTGGAATTGTTAGCACAAATACGGAATTCATGTAGACATTAAGGCAATTTTTACAAAATGTAAAGAAAATGGTACATTCATGACAGAAGAATTCTCAAGCGTGAATTTGACCAATTTCTGCTAATACAGAAAATATTTGTCTTAAGACTTCAATAGATGAAAACCAAACCCAACAGATCTCGATGTGTAGAAAAAACTACTGCTAAATCTGCCTACTTTTCATTTTAATTATCTTTGCATTTTTTGCCTGTTTTCACAATTCCACTTCAAGCTGCAATTAAGCCACAAATAGAACAATCTAATCATGTCTGAAATGACAACTATAATCCTGAACCCTAAAAATAGGTTCTAAACTTCGCTGCTTTCTAACTAAATCATTTGCAATGCAAAATCAGGAGAAAAATTACGGGCAAAAAAATAAAAAGAAAAACCAATGCATTATCTATCAAAGTCTTGAAAGAAATTTTAATCTAAGAATCGTTCAGGTGTTCTTTACCTGAATTTCAGCAGATGATGTCACACTTGAACACCAGTCTGATAGATCCGACATTCGTCGTTCCTCTTGCTCATTCCCATTAAAAGGCAGAATCTTAAACATTTCATCTTGGCTAGATTCTTTCTCTGGAGCATCCTTCTGAATAAATGACAGGAACAATAACAGATAAGAGAGTTGTGGGCACAGTAGGTTCAACTTGATTTAACCCTGTTTATACCATTTCATAGTTAACAATATCAATATTAACTCATTGTAATGAAACATTCCACCTATATAATCAATTATTACATCGTCCTGAGATAGTCATTGATTTTAAACAAACTCCTTCTCATCAACCTATGTAATTAATAAATTAAAGAATGGAATAGCAGGAGTTTGCTCTTACCAGGCCCCAAGCCAGACAAATGATAAAAGGTTGGCAGCATAATCTGCTGCTTCTGCTTTTGCCGTTCATTATGGTGAAAGAATGGCAAAATAAAATATGCATATCCCAAGCAGCTGGGATAAATCTCAAATGATGTTAATTAAATGATATTAACATTCATATTGTATGATCCTCAAGGACATGAATTTTTTCTTACCTTTAGATTGACAATTCCAATTTATAACTGCTGATTTCATTTTCACCATTTGAGAATTTGTGTTGCTGATCCCAAGTAGCCAGGATAAACCTTAAGGGGTAACAATTAAAAAATGATATGTTTCGCATCATCAGCTCTTTGTAGGAAATGGATTCTATTTTACCTTTGATTCAATTGACAAATTCCAATTAGTACTGCTAATTGCACTTCTGCTATTGACTTCATGAACTGGGCACCCGAAACTGCATAATCCAGTATCACCACAGTCATTGTGAGAGTTCTCAAGAAGCAATTTGTCGGCAGTTTCAGTCCTATATTTCATATCCTTCATGGTATTCATCTGCTCACACAAATCATCAAGCTTCTGCTGCATGCTTGACAGGACCTGATCCTACAAAACCAAAAGAAGACACATCTTGAGAGGTAAGTATAAAACTAATAGCAGTCCATCAACACTTTATTATGTTGGTGATCAATCCATCATAGGGCGTAGTTAAGGTTGCAGCTCCCCCCAGTTATGTTGTACAAAGGAAAAATCTCACATTTCTGATGATTAGAGGGCCCATTATGACTACTTCATGGACAGTTCAAATGAAAGACCTACTACACAAATTCCACGCATCGGTGCAAATATGCATCAAGGAGTGCGAACAAGCCAAACAAAGCCCAAGTTTTCTCAGCATGAGTTGGGCTTGGAAATAAAATTAAACTTGAGCTTGGTTTCAGCTTGACTATTCGAGCTCAAGCCCAAGTTCAGCAATCTAAAGACTGAACCTGGTTTGAAAGCTTTCATACCAAGCTCAACCTCAAGCCAATCCAAGCTAAAATCACTAGGCATGCTTATTTACTATATTATGTGCTACATTTAATATGATATTATATACATTTATCCTAAATACATGACACTGTATACATTTATATTTGATATATACACATAAAAAATCTGAGAGGCCTGAGGCAATGGAAATGGAATGATATTGGCATTGAAATTTCAAGGGCCACTAAAGCTGTGGATTGCAATAAGTCTTACTTACTTTTTAAGACAATTCAAGTTTCAGATAAACCATAAACCCAAAGTTTAAGACAATATTAAAATCTTCAACATGGTAGGTTACTACTACTCAAACCTTTTCTTTTAGTTTAGTTCACATAAATACGACTTGGGCAATAGCCTTGATAACATATGACAAATATTACGAAGGGCTCATATTTTAATTTAGGGCCCACCAAAAAAGTTCTTGTGACCGGTCCTGGGAACAACTTAATAGCCCATTCTCAGTAGTCCTGCACACCAAATTGAAACTGGGGTCTGATGATTAGTCTCTATGCAAATTTTAAATTTTTTATAATGGGAATGATTGTGAGCGGGCTTGGAGAGGTCGTCAGCAAGCACTGATAGCCATTTCCATCTGTTATTAAACCAGAGGGAGGTAAATGGGTGTGAGCACTTATCGCAACTCCACTTCAAAACAAGATCTTAAAAATCACATTTTTAAGTTGCTAGATCCCCGCCAGTTCGTAGGAATGGTAAGAAATCATGTACCCTTATCTTCTGCGGATAGACGCAGTTTTCACAAAAACAAAGAAAATGTAAATCACAAAAAAAAAAAAAAACACAACAAAACTGCGAAATAAATAAATGAGGGCCCATTTGAAAATTTGATAAGAGGTAAAAAAAGAAGAAGAAGAAGAAAGCAGAATTCGAAAAAGTGAAGGAAAAGTAAGGAAATAAAATGATATGATTGGAGGTAATGACTGAAAATAAAGTACATAAAAAAATAAGATTTTTATATGAAAAGATTGTGGGTAATGATTGAAAGTATAATTAATAACACAGAAAAGTTGAATTCATTCAACTACTTGCATATCACGTTAGATAAACGAGGGCGAAAAATAAATAAAAGAGATTTTCATCTCTTTTCCCAAGCACACCCTAAATAGAGAGGCGGAGAAAGATTAAAAGCTCATTATGGTAGAAACCTTTCAAAAATCCTTTCAAAACCCACTTCAATTACAAGCAGATTAGGAAAGTGACAGCCCCGAATAAATGCAGCTTAAGGAAGAAAAACTTCATTTACGCACCCTGAGTTCGACAGACCGCCGAAGCTGAAAAATATGACGATTTTTCTTGGAGTCAGCGGATGCAGCGGCGACGACAGCTACCGTGAGGACCCGCTGCATGGGACTGAAGAGTTCCCAAGCCACAGCTTCTTCTGGGCTCAACCCTCCTCCCACGGCTTTCGCCGAAGTGGCCTCCTGCGCTCCGATTAGTCGGCCGTGTAGGGAGAGCCGGCTCAGCTGTCGGGGCGAGGAGATCGGACGGGTGGGATGGCTGAAGCGGCTCCAAATCCGGCGAGGGGAATGCGATTTGGAGGGAGAGAAATGCGCGAGAAAGACATGGGCTGAGGCGACGGCGGGAAGAGGGGCTTCTTCCATGGGAGAGGTGGGCGGAGCAGCGGCTGGGGAGCTGGAAATACGTAGATTTGTACGCTGGGATTTTTGAATTTCTTGCTTTGGGAGGGAATCCGTGAAACGTGGGGAGGAGAGAAGTACGGACAAATTAGGATGCGACACGTGGATCGCTTTGTTGGTTGATTGAAGGACTGGTGATTTGTAGCCGTTTGGGTTTCCGTTTCGGTACTCTGGCGGATCGTTTCGTGGCATGCAGTCGTTGGAAATTTTGAAATAAGGGTGTGTATTAGAGGTAAAGGGTGTATTACGGTTAAGACAATATAGAATAACAAGTGTTATGTAGTTGAATTTGTAAAAGAAAAATAAATGAGTAAAAGAATATGGGTAAATGAGTAAATGATTAAAAAATAAAGAATATATAACAAGAAATAATTAAAAATAAAGAATATATAAAAGATGATATATTACGCAAGTCAAAAATACGGTCTCTTCCCTACAGTTGTCCCTAAGACAGCAGATGTGGAGGGTTCTTTGAGCTCCAAGCAAATATTGGGAATGGCAATGTTCATCTGCTTCAAGATGTTCAAGGTTGTAGCCTTGCATACTTGTCATTTATATCAGACTCATTCGAGTCAACCTTGCATGCTTCAAGCCAATAAAATTAGCTTATCTTTCCATAAATTAGCCGCTGAATTAGGTTTCTCTGTTTTTTATTATTAACCACCATCTCCCAACAAATATATTGTTGGTGAGTATACCTATTATGAAGTTCCAGCCCATCAGCTATTGTGGGCCTGTTGGATTGTCCATGTTCATTTATTTCTCTCATCTTGGGGACCTAAACGGGGTTGAAGCTATTTATAAAAATTTCAAGTAACCCTAACCAAAACTCTAGTTTTTAAAACCTTAACCAACCCTAATCCCACTCTAAGAAAAAAGTTTTGGGTTTGGTCGATAATCGGAACTAGAAAATTGAGTTGATAATTTCAATTGTAATAAAATTTTATTTTAAATTAATTTTAAATACATATTTTATGTTAATTATAAAATAAACTATTAAAATTTTATTTTCAACACTAAAATGCAAAAGTGAAAAGAGCAGACTGATTAATTAAGGAATAAGTGGGCACACAAAGGCCAATAGTTAATTTATGTGATTTAAGAATATTTGAAATTGAGTTAGGCTACACTACAACTGGGTTTGGGTTGAATCTTATTTTGTGAGTCTTATTTTTTTCATTTACATTTAGGTTGGGTTAGCTAAGTTTGAGTTGAACTCAACCCAATTTTCACCCCTACTTTCATTGCTTCTTCAATAATTATGGCTTGCTGTTTGTGGCATGTTTGTTCAATAATTGTCCAATCACTCACTTGAGCTACTTTCTAACTCCATAGATTATACTATCAAAAAGCATTAATAAAAACTCTATGGCTTAGTCCAAAATATTATTTGATTAGAACCATATAAAATAATATCAATAATATAAAAAATGATATTGGTTATGAAATAACTGAATCAAACTAGATAAAAGAATAATAATTAAAAATATAAGTAAATTAAGTGGGTGTATTTCCAGTGTACCATTAATCTTAAAAGGAGAGTAAATTAAGTGGGTGTATTTCTAGTGTACCCTATTTTCAGATGCACCCTAACACACACAGGCTAAGGTAATCTTTATTGCATGGAAGACAATGGCTAGGTTAGGTAAGAAAGTTTAGAAGCCTGAGAAGTATTAGGTAAAATTCTAAATAATCACAAAACCATTTTCAGCGGTGCAGTTGCCCCTGTGAGAAGATGAACGGAATGGAATGACTTACGCAGCATTCACTGTTTAGATTTTCTAGAGCAGATACATTAAATCTACTCCACTTTAAGGTGGGTTTATCATCAGAAAACCAGTTTTGGTTTGCTGCTAAATTTCGCCAGTTCCCTTTTCGTGCATTTTTTAACTGCAGCCCACTACGCACACACCAGCATGATCAACTTTGTTTTATCAAGAAAATTTGCAAGAGGATGTGCAAACAATACTTAATATTTTCTTTATTTAATGTGACATTTAATAATATAAAATAACCTGACTTTTTTGGTTTCATATTTTTTTTAGAAAGCTTATGCATTAAATCTTTATTTACTTTATAGCTAAGATTACTTTTTATATTTCTGATTTTATCATATTCCATTTAAATCGTGTGTTTAGTCTAAGGTGAAAAAAGTACAAAAAAAAAAAGGAAATTTCAAATGAGATGTAAAAAGGGGGTGATGATATTAGTAATAACTAAATAACTGTGATACCCATATTTAGAAAAAAAAATTGATGGTTTGATCGATGATTGACCAGCTATTGACAAAAAAAAAATGATGGTTTGATCGATCATTGACCAGCTATTGACCAATAGCCACCGGCTATTATAATTGGTGGGCCGTGATTCGGTATCAATAGTTGGGTTGGCAGTGACTGACTGGGTTAATTGGGCTAGCAAGTAACTGATCTAAAGTAGTAGGTTTAGATAAGCCGTAGGCTATGTATGCATGCCTTGCTCATGGGAAAAATAAGAAGCAATGATGTTGTGACGCATGGCAGGGACACATGTTGATGCATGGTAACATGTGGCATATGTGGTGGCATATTATGGTGTGTCCATCTTTGAGGGTTCGTCCCAATCCTATGGTTGGATTAAGATTAAATTTTATGTGAAGACATGGAACATCATGAAATTTAATTGGGACGGTTGAATTTAGAAAATAATTTATAAATTTGAATATATATTTGAAATTATAGAAACTAATAGTTTTAACAGTTTAAAATGTATTTTGATAAAAATCAATATGTGAAGAAAGCAAAATAAATGAAGAACAATATTTTCTCAAGATTTTCATATGCTAGGAATCTAATAGTTGAACCAGATTTTCTATTTATTGTCTCTAAATATTATTAAAGTGAAAAATAATGTATGAATTAAGGTATATGGATTCTAAAGTATTTCTATTGATTTTTAAATACTTAAATCAATATTAATTGAGGTACAATTAAGATTAAAATTTATAGAGACCTTTATTATACTTGGAATTATATTATGAATGGGTGAATTTTAAAATGGAATAATGAATTTTAATAAAATAATAATAAAAGTTATAAGTATTAATAGTATTTTCTTAAGGCTTAAATCAAGGTGATAGAAAATCATATGGCCATCAAACTTTTGGAGCAAGTTGATGATTAGTAAATATATGATGTGAATGTGTTATAAGGTAAAAAAATATTTACAAAATATGTTAAATAGAATAGTATGTATATATTAAATCATAAACTAAGATACAAAAAATAATAATAAAGTATTAATGAAGCCCTTTTGTCTCTAATGTACATATTTGAAGTGAAGAAGACAAAAGAAGAAGGAAAAGAAAGGAAAAAGGTAAAAAAAAAATGAGGAAGAGAGGAGGATTAAGTTGGGGATTTCCACCTAGCTAGTTATACATCTAAACAATCTAAAAAGGAAAGAAAGAAGAGAGAGAAGGAAAAGAAAAAAGAAATGAAGGAAAATAAAAATTAGAAAATGAGAGAAATTCTAAGTAAGTAATTTTAGAAAATAAGTAAAGAGCAGGGCCAAGTGGTAATGGAATATTGACTTCTTAAATAAAATATCAAGGTAAGTAAACTAAAACCAAAAGCCTATTTGCAAAGATTAATTTATGAGATATTTCATTATGGAATGACAATTTATCAAATGTTTATAATATAAGTTGATTTCATGATGTAAATATTTTCTTAAAATCATGTCTTCATACTTTCATGAGATTGTATGCCTTAAAATTTTAATTCAAATCATGTAAAAATTATTACTTTAAATGCTTTATTATAAGGAGATATGGTGAAATTGA
>JAYJMB010004633.1:0-12797 GCA_036873735.1 Pouteria campechiana | reverse complement strand
CGTCTCTGTGGGTCTTACTGGAATCCATGCAGCTACTCTGCTTCATCATCGCAGCAGTATGACGAACACAGAAGGATTAAAACTCAAGGCTCCAGCAAATTCAAGCTTTTCTTCGCTTTTGGCCTCCTAGCTTGCTCGATGGTTTTTGCTGTTGGAGCAATCATCAAGGCCGGGTCGGCAAGGAAGAAATCGAAGACATGAAAGCTTACTGCATTCCCGAAGCTGGGATTCAGATCCAGAGACATTCAAGAATGCTTGAAAGAAGAAAACATCACAGGCAGGCGAGGAGCTGGGATTATTTACAAAGGACAATGCTGTTGAAGGGTGGAAAATCAGATTGATGACAGCAATGAGTGATTTTTAGAATAAATGATCCCAAGAAATTATTGGCCGTTCAGATGATTGTTTGATGGAAATCATATATCGATATTCAGAACGAGGTATGGATTCACCGAAATCAAACAACGGGATCAGACTCCACTGCCAGCTTTATCAAGGAGTAATTCACTGGCAGCAATGGAATGCGTGGAATTACCACGTCCCAGAAACTACCGTGAATCAAGATCAACGTTGCAAAATCACGGATGGGCGATTCATGTGAAGACAGCATCCCCATGTTAGGCAGCAGGCAACACGACTAGACTTCGATGGAGTGCAGAGCTTCCCACGATCAGGCAGCTACACGTTCAAACTCGTGTGGGCAACTGATTCCATTATAGCACACTTGCGTAAGTGTAAGGAAAATTTCAACCTGTCTAAACGAGTCGCGTAGCCAAGCCATGACCGATGCTGCCACCGAGTCGCGTAGTCGGGAAGGGACCTCTCCGGGTCGCGTAAGTAGGCACCAGCAGAAAAGGCATGTTAAATCCCTCTTCACGTCTGGCACCACATAGTTAAAGCAGGCAGAACCAGACAGCGACATCTGTGCGTAAGCGTCGCGCAGGCAGCCCCCATGCCTCATGAGGTCGCGTAGGCAGGCCTGCTCCAACAATAACGTAGGCAGCGCTCTGATCCTGCTACCGTCTATAATAGCAATGTTAAGGACGATGAGAAATGTTTTGTCAAGCCAGGCAGCCGAACTTTGCAGCAAAAACGAAACTCACTCTCCATGAATGGACGCTGGAAAAATCGCCCATGTCAGGATGTTGCAACAACACCGACCGGTGAGCCATTTCGCTCGCATAGCCAAAGGCTTGCCAAAACAGGGGGTCTTGTAACTAAGCTTCTCTGAGAGTTTTCCACGAAATCAGATGTGCAGGGGAAAACAGCAGCAATCCAGTTGCGTAGGCAAGATCAGGCAAGGTCATGACCTCTCCAACAAGTCGCGTAGACAAAAAAGTTAAGCTGCCAGGTATCGTAGATGATGGAAAAGAAGCCGCTGAAACCCAATTTAGATATAACGTCCTTGAAGCTTTTGGAAACTATGATGGAGACAATGACTGTTACATTGTATCTGCAAGCAATCCAGATGCAGCAGGAAACATACATCTTCGGTTATGCTAAGCTATGCTCACAACGATGTTGTCAAGTAGATGAGGCCACAGTCAAGCAAGACTCCTGGTTCCGCTACTAAGACATAGTGGCAGCAACCTCTTCTGGCAAGGAGTCGCGTAGGCAACGCGAAGGCCGTCCATGTCGCGCAGACAAAACACAATGGCAAAGCCACGCCTCGTTGCCTGCCTGTGCACTCGCGTAGGCAGAGGCAAGAAACGCCATTTTATGAAAACGATGCAAAGAAGGGAAGTCACGTAGTCAGGATTGCTCGCCTACGCTCCCAGCTCGCGTAGGCGGCGACACTTCATTCCAGCACAGATGAAACAACGACCTCTCCATTTGAAGCATGGTAGCAGAACATCTCTCAAACACGCTGCCTTTTGCATACATGAAAATTTTTCCAAGTCTCATTTAATACGGTAGGAAAGTTCCATGTCATGAAGTCAACTTACGGGCCACATCCATGTCGTGAAGTCAAGCTATAGCCCACGTTCAAAAGCAAAAAAAAAAAACATTCTGTTCAGTTGTTGCATTGAGGAGACAGCGTGGGCAAAGAAGAAGAAGTTATCAAAAGATAGTGGTATCTTTTAAATCAGCATGCGTCGCATGTCCGGGTTAACCAAGACGAATGTAGTATGGAAGCAGCCTTGCAAGTTGCCAGTTTTACCAAACGCCGAGTCACGTAGTCAAGGAGGAACTCTTCTGAAGGCGAAGTGGAAGTCGCGTAGGCAAAACCGGCAGCGGCTGGGCAAGACAGCGACGTCTCCGTGCGAGCCAACACTGTCAGTCGCTTAGCCAGGGCAAGACGCTTCCCTTGGTCCCGCTGCTTCCTAGCGTAGGCAACTTAAAAAGCAAATGAGAGATCTTTTTCGTGCAACTGGCAGGACGCGCAAGCACGCAGCATTAGACAACAGCTTTGCCAAGCAAGACATAAAAGCTAATCAGTAAAAAAATTACAAAATGCACCTAAGTTGCACAAATAGGAAGATTACAAAATGCACCCAAGTAGTGCAAGTGGGAAAATTATAATATGTACCCAAGTAGCGTAAGTGGAAAAATTACAAAATATACCAAAGTAGCACAACCAGGCTTTCCAAGCCTATAAATACCTACATCCCTCTCTCATTTAGAGAGAACTTTTTTCTGTACTTAAGCTTAGAGGATTCTTTATGAGGCAGGTACCTCTCTTGATGCTAGAGGCTTTTAGCCTACTGGATGTTTACTCTTCACGAGACAGGTACCTCCCCTAATGCCAAAGGCTTTTGGCCTACTAGATATTTTTTTTTGTGCTTGAGGGTACTCTACTATGGTTCCACTATGGTACACATATTGATCCCACCCATGCTATAATATGGTGAGTCCCATATAATTAATAGACAATAAGATGTTGCCGAATTGAATAGTTAATATATACTTAAATTTGCAAAACACTAATTAAATCCTGAAAATGACAGAATTATTCTGAAAGAAAACCTGTAAAAATCAGGAAGATAATAACATTATCTTAAATCAATTAAGAATTATAATTAGCACTAATTATTATCATTAGTACTAATCATGGTTAAGCCTAATTAACTCAAAGTTTAATTAGACTTAATCTATGCAACCCGACTCTACGATCTCTTACAGGCTAACAACAGAGATCGCCCACTTTTGATTTTTCATAAGATAAGTCACCCAAAAGTCTAAGTATAGGTTCGAGTCACTAAGTTATGACTCACTGAGTCAAACCTTAGCAAATACTATTCACCAACTCATTCAAAAGCTTAAGTCTAAAATCGAGTCACTGAGTTGTAACTCACCGAGTCAAACCTTAGTAAATACTATTCACCAACTCATTCAAAAGCCTAAGTCTAGGATCGAGTCATTGAGTTATGACTCCCTGAGTGAAAGAGTTGAGACTCCCCGAGTCAAACCTTAGTAAATACTATTTATCCAATCACTCAAAAGCCTAAGTTTAGGCACGAGTCACTGATTCGTGATTCACTGAGTCAAATCTTAACAAATACTATTCATTCAATCACTCAAAAGCTTAAGTCTAGGATCGAGTCATCGAGTTATGACTCACCAAATCACCGAATCATGACTCACTAAGTCAAACCTTAGCAAATATCATTCATCAAATCAATTTAACCTACTTAAACTGACCCACTTTTCATAGTTCCTCATAGGCAATATGAGAAAGTTTGCTTAAATTTTAGTTATCCTGACCAACTCTTCTTAAGCTTCTCATAGGCAATGTGAGAAAGTTGAACCAAACCTAGGTCAATTATTTTCTTCTGATCTCTTTCAGATTTAACCACAATGGAGATCACCCGATCTTGAGTCATTTTGGGATATACCAATTAGGTCACAAACCGCCTACTGTCTTTATGATTTCTTACAGTCTAAACAATCCAAATCACCCAGTGTTGATTCTATCAGGACAAACCAACTAGATCAAAATACTTATTCTTTAGGCTAACCCAGCGTCTAGCAACTTAATCTAGAGCTGTGTTATCCTATCCGCCCATTAGCTGGAGGTAATATCCTAAATATCAAGCCATCGCAATATGCTCGGCGATTCCAAAAATAACACACATTCATTTTGAGAGATAGTGTTTTTTAATTTTTGGTCTCTAAAATGCATTGTTTTTTTTTTCTTTTAATCAAGGATTTTCTCCCATTATGGAGATGTAATTATGACCACTTGTGGTCTGAGATGTGAATATATGATTTTCTGATATAATCAACAAGTGTAATCAATTGAGGACAATCGAATAAAAATAAAAATTATCTGATTCATTATGACTAATATTTATGTTGTCCATTCTTATTTTTTTCCTCTTTTGCACTTGGTACACAAGGTAACATCTATCCTTCATTCTAAATCATGTGTAATAATAATAAAAAACTCAGCATATATCACTTGATCATTACGAGAGAATGAATCCATCCTATTCAATTTCAATATGTTAGCATAATTACTCTTGGCTTTACTTGGCTAAGTCATTAGAAATTATAGCTCCTTAAAAGTATACACCTAAATTCTGGAAAAAAAATTTCCAAATTGAATTGATTGCAAATCTGAATTTTTTTTCAAAACTTAACTAAATACAAATCTGATTTTTTTAAAAAATTGAACTGAATGCAAATCTAAAAATGGAAATTTGAAATTTAAATGAAAATATCCAAATGCAAACTGCTCTTAATGTGAAATAATGACAAAAGTTAAGTTCACGGCTTCCCTCAATGAAGTGCATTCTCATTTTCTCCTTCTGAAATTGCTTTGACATCATTTGTAAATTTCTGGCAGTTATAACACTTGAAACATCATTTGTAATCCTCTGCAACTTCTATGCTCATTCTAAAAACAGATTTCTTTCTTCTACAATAAAAACATTAAACTACTTAGAAAAAATCTGTCCTAATAGAGAAAACAAAACAACTAACTAAACTAAATGCTAAGGAAACAAAGAAAGTTCAGAAACTTTGGTTACCGCCCAAGGAGCGCTTTATTTAACGTCTGTGTAAGACAAATTCCTCCTCATAGATTTTGAAATTCAACAATTTCATTCAACTGTATTGGTAAGTTATCCTTCACATATCTCTTTACTCGATGACCATTGACTTTGAACCTATTCCCAGTCCTCAAGTTCTTTAACTCCATAGCTCCATGTGAGAACAATTGTATCACTAGGAATGGTCCAACCCAGTTAGATTGCAATTTTCCTAGAAACAAATGTAAGCATTAGTCATAAAGCAAAACTTTCTTTCGAGGTTCAATGCATCTTTTGCGAATGATTTAATCATAATATCTCTTTGTTCACTCCTTATAAATCTTTACATTCTCACAAGCTTCATCTCTTAACTCTTCCAGTTAATTTAGTTCAACTTTTCTCTCTTCACCTGCCTTACGCAAATCAAAGTTCAATTTCTTTATCGCCTAGTATGCTTTGTGCTCTAACTCCACCAGCAGAAGGCAAGCTTTTCCAAAGACAAGTCTATAAGGACTCATTCCTATTGGGGTCTTGAATGAGGTCTTATATGCCCAAAGTGCATCATTCAACTGCACTGCCTAATCTTTCCTTAAGGTTTTCACTGTCCTCTTTAGAATTGCTTTAATCTATCTGTTAATTACTTCCAACTTGTTCAGAAGTTTGTGGATGATAAGGTATTGCAACTCAATGAGTGATATTATACTTTTTCAACAAAGTTGCAAATACCTTATTGCAAAAATGAGTTCCCCTATCACTAATGATTACTCTTAGAGTACTAAACCTAGAGAAAATCTTGTCTTTTAAAAATTTTAGCACAATATTGGCATTATTAGTTTTAGTAGTCATTGCTTTAATCCACTTAGATACATAATTAACAGTAAACAGAATGTATATATTACCATTGGATGGTGGGAATTGGCCCATGAAATTAATGCCCCATACATCAAATAATTCAACAACTAGATTACCTATGAGTGGCGTTGTGTCTTGTTTACCAATGTTACTTGTTCTCTGGCACCTATCACATATTGCTCAAAAGGCATGAGCATCCCTGAAAATAATTGGCTAGTGATTGGAAAACTTTGAGAGTAATCTTCTTCCCTCCAAAATGCCCTCCACAGCTGACTGTGTGACAATATTTCAAAATGCTTTGTTGTTTATCCTCAGGTACACAACGTCTAATTATTTGATCTGGACACATTTTAAACAGAACTGGATCATCCCAAAAGCAGTGTTTTGCTACAGACAACAACCTCTTGCTTCCATGCGAATTCAACATAGTATTAAAAACTCCTTTAACCAAATAATTAACAATATTAGCATACCAAGGTTCACTTCCCTTTACAAAAAAATAGTTGCTCATTAGGAAAAATTTTATTAATGGTAATGCTCTCTTTATCTTTCTTCTGCTCAAAATTAGTCTCTTTCACTAACCTGGACAGATGATCAGCTACAACATTTTCACTCCCTTTTTTATCTTTGATTGTCAGGTCAAATTCTTGTACCAATAATATCCACCTAATCAATCTAGGCTTGGCATCTTTCTTAGTCTACAAATATTTTAATGTAGTATGATCAAAATAAATAATTATTTTTGAACCAATCAAATATGAGCAAAACTTTTCCAAATCAAATTCAATTGCAAGCAATTCTTTTTCAATAGTGGAATAATTCAATTATGCTTTATTCAAAGTTCTACTTGCATAATGAATCATATGAGGCAATTTATCTATTAATTGTCCTAAGACAACACTAACAACAAAGTCAGATGTATCACATAAAAGCTCTAAAAGAATGGACCAATCAGGAACTGTTAAAATTAGAGCAGAAGTTAGGTTTTCTTTCAAGGTAGTGAAGCACTCATCACCAAAACAGAAAGTCACATCTTTAGCTAGCAAGTTACACAACGGTCTAAAAATTTTTGAAAAGTCTTTTATGAACTATCTATAGAAACCTGCATGACCGAAAAAACTCCTCGCTCCCTTGACTGAAGTGGGAGGGTGCAATTTCGTAATTATATCAATCTTTACCTTGTCAACTTCAATGCCTCTACTTGAAATAACATGTCTTAGTACAATTCCTGGCTTAACTAAAAAATGATACTTCTTCCAACCTAATGTCAAATTCATTTTAACACACCTTTTAAGTACTAATGTTAAGTTATTAAGGCAATCATCGAATGAATTATCAAAGATAGAAAAATCATCCATGAAAACCTCTATAAAACTTTCAATCATATCAGAAAATAGATATCATACATTGAAGAGTAAATTCTAGTTACTTATATTTTGTATTTTAAAGCTTAATTTCATGCAATCTTTAATTAGTTTGATGCCAATTTCACATATTTTTATTGTGTGTTTAGGTTAGTGGAAAAGTGGAGACAAGGAGAGAAAGCAAGCAAATATCGAGCAACAAAGCACTGACAGAAGGCAAACACAACAGCAAGGGAGCAGAGCTGAAGCAGTAAAGGAGCAGGATGATTAGCGTGGTGGCACCGTCGGCCCCTGCGGCTAATCAAACCGCAAAATTAATAATTTATTATTTTTTATTATGCAAAAAAGCTACATTTTTAAGCCCTATTTTTAGTAGTTTTGGGAGAGTTTTTTATAGGAGTCTAGGGTTTTCTTAGAGGCTACTTTGAGGAGATTTTGAGGAGCAAAGAAGGAGATTCAATGAGAGCGAAGGCGAGTCAAGAAGGCTAATCACAGTATGATGATCTTCATGAAGGGAGTATCTTTTATTTTCTTCATGAACTAATTCTTTCTTTCTAGGGTGAAGATGTTGCCCTTTTTGATGAACCTTATTATTTGAATTATTGATTATTTAATGCAATTCTATGTTTTTATTCATAGGTTTTATATTTAATCTTTTGATTTGTGTGATTTTTTAATCATTAGTTTCATAAATCTTATTGATTATCTATGTATGGTTAAGGTGCACACTTAACGCACAACCATGAGCTTTATTGAATGAGCAAAGTAGAAGGTTAAGGTGCACATCTAACGCACATCCATTCTACTTGGTTCATAATTCTTGATTGTAATAAGTTTTCACTTCAATTATGCTACACACCATAGGTAATTGGAACGAGTGGAAGTGCTTAATTTAAACCCGCATACTAAACGATAATAATTATATTATAGAAAGAACAAACCCAAGCAAGCATTGAATCCAATATCCAAATAGCAAGGGGAGTTATTAAGTGGTGAAATCTGAACTCTAGACCATTGCCACTTATAATCTATCTTATATCATTCTATAGCCTTAGATTTTTTATTATCTTCTTAGTTTATTATTATTATTAGTTCAAACCAATAATCCATCTTTTCAAAATTAGTTTTAGGTCATAACTTAATTTAATTAAGTTAGTTTACCATTCTCTATGGGATCGACCCTTACTCACACACACACACACTCACACTATATTATTATACACTCGTGCACTTGCGAGGTATTATAATTTGAACCATCAAGTTTTTGGCATCGTTGCTGATGAACGGTTTCTAATTGATTTAATTAATTTAGTTATAATTTTTTTTTCTTTTTTTTAGCTTTATTGTATCTAGGATTATTAATTGTTTCTTTCTTTCTTTTTGTTGAGCTTCGATTGTAAGGAAGAAGGACACATGGGAGAGAAGACCCTGGAGGAGGCATATGAACTGTAAGAGATGCTTGGAGCAAACTCACAATAGAAAAGTGTTAGAGGTAGGTCTAGAGGAATGTATGAAGTGAATGCTAACACTGAGCTTTTTATGTAGATGTTGGAGCTTGCTAAGCAGATGAATATGATGTGTTACATGATGATGAACCAGAAACAACCAATTCTTGCAGAGGTATGTTTTTTTTGTGGTATTTTTGGTCACTCATACAATGTTTATCCTTCTAGGTAGGGTTTTGCAGATTTCTTGGGACAAGCCAAAGCGATGAACTTCTACAACGGGCAACCTTGTGATGATCTATATCATGGTTGGAGTAGTCATTCCAATATTTCATAAAACATTGATCCGAATCTGATTTAAGTTGGAACTTATGTTCAACCAACAAAGCCAACTCTCGAAGAGACATTGCAAAGTTTTATCTAGGTAACCCAAACTTGGTCCCAGAATGATGAAATATGGTTCCAAAATACTAAATCAAGTTTTTAGAATGTGGAGGCAACTATGAAGAATATAGAGAGTCATTTGGAGCAAATTACAAAGGTTTTGCAAAGTGACACATATAGAATGCTATCAAGTCAGCCAGACCAAGTAAAAACAATCACAACATTGGGAGGTGGTAAGGTAATGCATAATAAATTTGGTGACATGATTAGTAATTCCAATATTTTTTCAGTTGATGAGAGGAGGTGAATGTAAGGAGAGCAGTATTTTTAATTCTTAACCCTTCACTCAACTATAAGCCACCATAATCTTATGATACAACTATCCTATTTCCTGGGCGTTTGGACCTAACAAAGCTGTTGAAAAACCTTGTCATAGCAATGAGCAAATTCTAGGTTCAGATGTTTTCCCACATGAAAAAGCTAGTGAGCTAATTGAAAATTTTAATAAAGGCTCAACAAAGGAGGATATTGAAAAAAAATCTAAAATAGAGCAATTGCCTCATTCCTTAAGGTATGCATTTGTTGACAATAATTTATACTTTTCAATGATAATTTCTTCTTCTTTTATAGGTATGGAGGAGGACACACTCATGCAATTCCAAGATCATACTGTGAAGATTTACATTTTCAAGGAGATGGAGTTGTCCAATAAGAATAAAAAGGGCTTTAACATAAATGGAGAGGATGGAAGGAATGAAGATTTTTTGGGTGAATCCATAAACAGAATTGAAGTAGTAGTGGTTGAAGAAGATGAATTTGAATATGCTAAATCATTTAATGATGTTTTGGGAGCACTACACTTCTACAAGCTTCTTCCAATGATGAAAGAGTTGGAACATCAAAAAACCAAATTTCAATTCAAAGATGGAATGCCGTAGTCGACCTAAGACTTTAAATCAAGCTCTTCTTGGGAGACTACCCAAGCTTTTTCTGATTTTTTTTATTTTCTTATCATTTAGCTTAGTGTTTGCTTGTTTTCTTTACTATTAGGATAGATTATTTTTAATTTCTGGCTACTTTGTATTACAGAAAGAGGAATTCTGATTTTAGAGGATTGCAGATGCTCATCCAAGTGTTAAAATGATGCCAAGCTAGCTCCAAAAGAAGAGGATGTGAATGCACTTCATTCAGGGAAGCCCTTGATCTTAAACTTCTTTCATTATTTCACATTGAGGACAATGTGAAGTTTAAGTTGGGGGGTGTTTTGCATTGCACTCAAGTGCATTCAGTTTTGGGCAAATTCGATGAGCTGCTCTTTTTGAAAACTTAGCTAAGAAAATCCAAGAGCAATTGTGTACCAACATGTTGAAATTGAATAGTATAACATTCTCTCTTAATAATTAGTAACATAGGCTGAGTTTTTTTTGCATTGAATAATTTGCTCTTTTGTAACACTAAGAGGGTGAAAACATTGAAGCAAGGGAATTGGATGCAAATCCAGTGAGGATTTAAAGCAAGGATCACATGATGCAAGTGAGAGAATTATGGACCAAATCAATGTGATTCATCAAAGTCATGAAGAAGGAAAGCAAAGCACATGAAGCTTCAAGGCCAACAATCATCATAAGGTGCCAGAATAGAGGGGAAGCCAAAGTAGGCAGCAAACAGCGCCGCCGACACCCATCTAGTGCCACCAGCACCGAGGTGAGTAAAAAAAAAAATTATGCAAAAGGGGCAGCAGGCGCCGCCGCCAATGCCCGACGCCCACTTAACCCCCCTTCCCACTCGTGCCTAGCCACTTTCCCTTCCTCTCTCCATACCTAAAAATCCCTCTTGCCCCCTTTCTTCTCCACACTCCATCCCTTTCTTCCCTACATCGAATTCCTCCCATTTCACCACCAATCTTACTCCATAAATCTCCCAAACACATCAATCCTCATCTATCTCTCTCATTCCCAAAATTCTCCTCTACCTCTTCTTCTACAAGCCATCTTCCCAAAGTGGGTTCTCAATGACACTTGAGGCTTGAAAATTCCAAGGTGAAATCCAAATTTTTTACTTCAATGTATTCTTCTTAATCCTTTCTTGTTATTTCCAACAGAAGAAGATGGGTTTTTGTGCTTAAATGCATGCCTCCACTAAAATCTACACCTTCTGGAGCATCCAAAAGACAGAGGGTAGAGTTTGAGCCCACATTTTTCAATGAACAAGCAGAACAACTATACATTATAGCCATTGTAAATCATGAAGGAATATGAGAGAGAGGCATTAACATGACATACAATGACATCCAGAACAACATCATCCAAAGGCAGTGGTAAAGATTTGTGGCTTAACCTGAGCCAATTGTGATTTTATTAGTGAGGGAATTCTATGCTAATGCTTGAGCACAATATGTGGTGGATCCCAATGAGAGAAGAATTCTTGTGAGAGGTAAGCTGGTTTCATATGATAGGTCTTCTATCGACCACCATTTCGAGTTTGAAGATATTGAGGAGGATGATTATACTACATGGCTTGAGCAAAGCCCTGATTTTGATGCAGTCATCGCTTGTTTGGCTAGGATGGGCAGCAAATGGAAGATATAGCATGAAAAAGTAATCAACTTTCCAAAAGGTTAGTTGAGAGCATTCCCATGAGCATGACATTAATTTATTTCTACAAAGTTGATGCCTTCTAACCATGTTTCGGATGTTATCAAAGAAAGAGCTTTACTAAATTTTATTATCATGACATGGTTGTCTACTAATGTGGGGAGGGTGATAGAGCATTCCATTACTTTTTTTTCTGGTTGGAAGGTTGACAAGCAGCCTTGGCCATTCATCACTGATTTGTCAATTGTGTCTCATGGTGGGTGTTCGTGTCAAACCACAAGAAGAACTCCAGCCACCACTCCCTCTCATAGATGATGCAGTTATGGAACAATTGGAAAGGACAAGTGCTTCAAGTCATAGAATGGACCCATCATCCACTACCCCAAGCTCTTCCCAGTAGAGACGATCAAGGCATTCTTAGAGCGGTACACCTACACTAGCTGGTCTATAAGACTAGATTATGGAGATGCGAGATTCGAATGAGCACTGGCATTAATAGACAATGATGAAGATTAACTTCATGACAGATTATGCTATAGCAATGCAGTTTATGTTTTAAAATTGTAACTTTTTCCAGGATGCAGGCTTCGTTGTCTTTCCCACTCCTCCAGTTTTTCAACCATTCCATCCACCAACTGATAATGAAGAGTCGGATGCCTCTTCTGATGAGTAGTTTGACATATCTCTGGAAAGTCCTCGGTTCTATTGTTTCATTTTTCACATTGAGGACAATGTTTAGTTCAAGTGTGGGGGAGTAGTTGTTTATTTTGTTTAGGTTTTGTATTTTATTTGGAGTGTTTTATTTGAGTTTGAGTCTATTTTTATGAGATTTACATTATGACTATTAGAATTTACCTCCAAAATCAATTGTGTACTAATGTGTCGAAATTAATTAGGATATTTCTCTCTTATTAGTCACTAGCACGCTGAGCTTTTGATTACCATTGCATATAATTTAGGAAGAAGGATAAACACTCATTATGATCTATTGATTCTTGTACAAAATTATTTCTTCCTTATGATTAGTGGAATTTTTTCATGCACATTATGTCATAATCATGCAAAGCATATGCAAATTAGTTGACAATATTATGAATTCATTGACTTGTTTTGATTGCAACAAGCATGTTAGAACTTGTTTGAGTATCCCTCAAGGCAAAATCCTAGACAACATGTTTACTTGGA
>JAYJMB010004631.1:0-12798 GCA_036873735.1 Pouteria campechiana | reverse complement strand
TATCAACCCGGCAAAAGTTACCAAAACTTTACAATAGCAAAAATTTGCATTTGTAAAATTTTTCAGGGCCTTACAATGTGGGAGTCAAGCCTTCTACACAATGTGGGAGTCAAGCTCCTCCAAGGCGTGGGAGTCGAGCCTTCTCCCAGGACATGGGAGTCAAGCTCATCCCAAGGCGTGGGAGTCAAGTTTCCTCCAAGGCGTGGGAGTGAAGCCTTTTCTAGGAGGTCGGAGTCAAGCTTATCCCAGGACATGGCAGTTAAGGCCTCTGCCAGTCAAGCCCTCTCCAGGACATGGGAATCAGGCTCCAATTTCTCAATATGCCCAAAATCCCCATACAGGTGCAACCAAGGCATACTTTTCAAATTTTCAAATTATTCCTAAGGGCTAGAAAACTATAAATACCCCCTCTTTTGGCCTTGAAAAGATAGAACTTAGAGAAGGAGCTTAGAGGAGTCTTCAAGAGACAGGTGCCTCTCTTGACACAAGTGGCCTTTGACCACTAGTAATTCCTATAGTGCCTAAAGGCACTCTGCTATGGCCTCACCATGGTACACACATGGGTCTCGCCCATACTGTGGTAATGGTGGATCCCATATGATTGGTGGACAACAGGATAATGTTGGATTAACCATTTAAAGCATATTAAAACCTATTTAAACCCTAATTAAACTCCATAAATAGCAGAGTTACTTTATAAATGCCCCATAAATTAGAAAGCTAATGACATTATCTTAAATCAATTAAGAACTATCATTTAGCATTAATTGTTATATTAGTGCTAATCATGATTAAGCTAAATTAATTCAAAGTGTAATTAGGCTTAATTTATGCAACTTAGATCTTTGATCTCTCACAGTATAAATGGCAAAGATTGGCCACTTTCAGTTTTCCACTGGATATTGGAAAACACAACTAATCAACTCACTCAAAAGCCTAAGTCTAAGACCAGGTCACTGAATCATAATTCACCGAGTCATTGAGTCATGACTCACTAAGTCATGACTCACTGAGTCAAACCTTAGCAAACACTACTTCTACCAACTCATTCAAAAGCCTAAGTCTAGAACCAGGACACTGAATCATGACTCACCGAGTCATCAAGTCAAACCTTAGCAAACAACACTTCTACCAACTCGTTCAAAAGACTAAGTTTAGGACCGCATCATTGAGTCATGACTCACCTAGTCAAACCTTAGCAAATACCACTTCTAGCAACTCGTTCAAAAGCCTAAGTCTAGGACTAAGTCACTAAGTTATGACTCACTGAGTCAAACTTTAGCAAACACCATTCATCAAATCAGCCAAACCTAGTTAACCTGGCCATTCTTCTTAAGCTTCTCATGGGCAATGAGAGAAATCTGACCTAAACCCAGTTAACCTGGCCTACTTTTCTTAAGCTTCTCATAAGCAATGAGAGAATGTTGAACCAAACCTAGGTTACCTATTTTCTTCTGGTCTCTTTTAGGTATAAACACAATAGAGATTACCCGGTTCTGAGTCTTTCAGGAATATACCAACTGGGGCACAAACTTCCTACTATCTCTATAGTTTCTTACAGTCTAAACAATAGAAATCACCCAGTCTTAATTCCAACTAGGACAAACCAATCGGATCCAAAAACCCATTCTTTAGGTTGACCCAATTTCTAATAACCCAGCCTTGAACCGTGTCGCCCTATTCGCCCATTACTTGAGGTGATCTCCTAAATATCAAGTCATCGTAAGGTGCTCAGTGATCCCAAATATAATACACATTCATTCTGAAAGAGAGAGTGTTTTATCTTTTAGGTCTTTAAAATGCATTGTACTTTTTCTTTTAATTAAAGATTTTCTCCCATTTTGGAAATGTAATTAGGGTCACTTGTGGTTTGGGATGTAAATATGCAATTTTTGATGCATACAATAAGTGTAATCACTTGAGGACAATCAATCAATAAAATAAAAAGGAAATTGTTTGATTCATTTCCAAAAATGACAAATATCTTCATATTGTTCCATTTTTGTTTTCCTCTTTTTTCACTTGTTACAAAAATGGTGAACTCGGAATGAAACATCCCATCCTTCACCTTTAAGGAAAAGTAAAACTAATGCATCTTAGAGACTTTATTCTTTCATGAAAATGACTAAGCTCTTCTATTGCTCTTTGCAGATCTCTAGTCATTTCTATACTCACTCGCTTTCTTCTCAAGATCAATCTTAATTGCAACCTCACTCACTTTCGAAATCCTGCTAGTCGGCAGCTTCGCCATCAACACCCCATGGGACTTTGATAGGAGTGTCCCCCACTCTATTATGGTGCCAATCGGTCTGACACCAGCCATCTATAAAAGGGATATGACTTTGATTTTTCCCTCACCTAGAGCTACATCAGCAACTTCCATAATAGTTTCAACAGCTCCGAAGGTTGCCCTAGCATTGCTAAGAGTGGCTTTTCCTGACTCAACCTTTAATAATAAGGTTAAGAAGAAGCACAAAAAGAATAAGAGGCAGAGGAGAAAAGCTATTTCCCCTCATGTTCCTAGAGTCATTGGAGATGAATTTGTCTACAACAACACTTCAAACTCTCTAAGCACTGGGAGTACTTGGGTCTCTCTTCCCACAAGGCAGAAGAAGGTTGTAGTTTTCAGCCTCCCCAATGCAATCAGGGAGAGGCAGACACAAGCTCCCTTCAATCCCAAACCTACTGGCCCCTTTGGAAGGAATGCACAGCGAAAAGTTGCCTAGGGTTGTGTTCAACTTGCCAAAGGAACTTGGAGAAGGACGATAAAAAAAGGAAATTCCAAGAAGAGGTCAACCCACAGGTTGACCATTTAAGAAAAGAATGAGGGATGGAAATTGCTATCTGAGAAGTACACTGCAATAGTGAGAAGGCCATCTCCATCCTAGAATAAATACTGGGAAAGCAATATGTTCACTATTTTTACCAATCTCTCCTATTCTCAGAGAAGGAAGATCGACAGGACAAGCACCCTTCAGATGCCGAGGAAGATATCAAAGGTAGAAAAGAGAGAGAAAAAAAGCTAATTCTGGTAGCCTAGGAAAAAAAGACTAGAAGAAGAGGAAGGTACAGCCTGTTAGTGTATACACCACTTTAGTCGATGAAGACCTGTCACTAACACCACCTAGCCCGCCTCATCAAACAATCATCACGAGGTTGATGGCTAGATCCATGGTGTCTCTCTCGATATTTATTCTCTATCAGAGGATGTTGGGAGAGAAGATCAGGTATCTACATCTCCTCACCTATTGATGCACAGACATCAATTTGCCCCAACAGTCACATCCTACATGGCTAAGAGAAATGCAGCTTCTACTACCACAGAAGAAATAATGCACGATTAGAACTTCTTGAGGTTGAAAATCAATGGTTAAGAGAGATATGTGCACAACAGAATGTAGGCCAAACCTCCAATCCTAACCAACCATCTAATGCTACATGCCCTCCCAACCTTACATCCATGGGAATGGTTACACCGCTGGGACCATTCATCTTTAACCTGCCAAGAGGAGATCCCATAGGACCTGATGGTTCACCCTTGCTTCTCCAGTTGCTTCATCTCGACAACTACCCAGTATCAATGTGCATGCATAGCCATTTGGTGGGAACATTCTACCACAACCGTTCATTGCAAATGTGCATGCACAACCATACCAACTAAACCTGAATCCCATGGCGCACTTCAATGAAATGATGAATGATTGAATGGCTCGACAATAGATAAACTTGCCTTCTCAAGTCCCAAGCATACATCATCAACTGTAGTCGCTGGAGATCAAGAATGAGTCATTCCCACTAGGCTTCCAAATGATAGACTTCCATACGTTTGATGGAACTGATGATCCCCAACATCATTTGACCAACTTCAATCTCAAGATGGAAAACTATGTTGTCTAGTATAATCTCTACTTGAGACTATTTGGCTCATCATTCAAGGGACTAGCATTCCAGTGGCACCTGATGCTTTCGGCAGGATCAATCAAGATCTGGAATGACATGCAGAACCTATTTTTTGCAAGGTTCTTTATGACTAAAAAAGATGTCACATTAGTTGACCTCTCCCTTATGAGGCAAAGGGAAGATGAACTTGCGGAGGAGTTCATCTCTCGCCGGCAGAAGGAAGCTAGCAAATGTGAGGCAACCTTAATAGAAGAGTAAAGAGTTTACCTATGCTGCAATGGTATCAAGGTCGACCTCGCAATCCTGGTGAATGAATAGATCACCACCTTTTGGGCACTGGCCAATGAGGCAAGTTGGAAGGAAAGTCTCCTTTCCCTCTCTAGAAAAAGCAAAGTCTGAGATGATTAGCAAAAAGAAAGCACTTTCTGGCCCAAGAACAAAGAATTAAAAAGAAGCAAATCAACACCACTTAGACTAAAATTGGTGGCAATGACAAAAAGTCAAATAAAAGGGAGATCTTGGAGCCAAAATACCAGTACTCTGATAAGGAAGTGGTACCAATTTTATTGGGGCTAATTCAATTAGGGAATATAAAGCAACCGGAATCTCTGTTTCTAGCAGAGGTAGATAAAGTGAACCATCCCCTATACTGTCATTACCATCGAGGCATCAATCATCTCATGGTTAAATGTAGAATAGTAAGAAGAATAATCAACCATTGCATGAAGAATGGAATAATTACACTATAGAAGGATGCACAGGCAACATCCAATAACATATTGGTAAAGGAAGTTCCTAATTTAGCAATGCTGGGATGGGAATTTAGCCGTCAGTTCTTTAAAACCTCTAGCCAAGAAGTGGAGAAGGAAGCTATGGTTGATGTGATGGTTGGGATCTTGTCTGTCCAAAAGACATCCTGGAAGTCCCATCGATGAGATGTAAGGGACGAAACCATCACACCAAACATGTAAAGCAGAAAGAAATGGAAAAGCGTCTAAAGAATTTATTCCCATATCCTGAAAGGATATACTATTGGCCATCATGGTTCCAACTATACATCATTAGGGATTTCCTCCAGCTTGAGAGGCTTAAATCCTTCAACAAGAAAATGGTAGGAAAAAAAAGAATAGAGCCCGCCTTGATCAAGGGTTCCCAGAGCTCTATGCTTGGGGGCCGTCACTGTCACTTTCGTTGGCCTTAGATAAAGTATGGGCAACATTTTGGGATAATTTACTAGACTTGAAAACTGGGAATAACCCAAACTTTGACGAGGATAGTCCATTTGAACATCTAATAGTAGAGTCTTACTATCGCATTGGTGTAGGAGAGACCTCCACTAGCTAGTCAAACAAGAAGTGGGAATGCTCTCGAAGAAGGTGCGATTGCTAGAGAAAGCATCAACACCAAGGGTTTACCATATTCAATGTTGGTGACTTGCTAGTCACACATCCTCTGCTATGTTGATGAGTGCTGCAGAGAAAATGCAAACCTTTCAAAGATGCATGGAAATTTTGGAAACTCACTTTATCAAAAAATGAAGAAGAACTGGTTCCAAACTCCAGCAGTTCATGGCATCAAAGAATGGGTCCCTTTGCAAGACGTGTTCCTACTAAGCTTCCTTTTAAAAAGAAAAGAAGGAATCAGGAAGTCTCTTATAAATTAAGACCAATATTTTGGTGAGAACACAGCCAATTATGTTCACAAATGGAGGGACACTACTTGGAGCAACCCATAATCGCTTGATTGCCCAGAAAAAGAAGAAATCTATCTTTGCTTAGTAAAAAGGGCTTATTTTCACCATCGAATGCCATCTAACTTTATAGAGGCCTTCAATCAAGCTGAAAGTAGAAGATGAGGGTGATGGATGACCCTCCAAAGGAACAAGTATTCATAAAATCGCATATTATAAGGGTTCTTGAATACCTGAACTACATGAAAGCCCCTATTCTAATGGTAGTTCCAGAAGCTAAATAAATCCATTACTTAGGGTGGCCTATGATGAAGTTATTTAAAGAAGGCTACAAGTCTGAGATCGGACACTTATTCCAGTATTAAGCCCTAGTGTGAATGATATCCCAAAATGAAGCATATGCGATCAGGAGCTTCCCATTTTCATTGGTTGGTAATAGCCATGCCCTAAAGTGGATCACAACATTGGCAGTTGAATCTTTTAGATCTTGGAAAGTGTTTGCTGAAACATTTATACACAGATATCATGACTACACTTCTCAATTCTCTAAGGCACAAGTATGAGGAATTGATCCTCTTGAAAGAGAGCATCTTTATGATTTCACCTTAAGATGGTGCAATGTTCGCCTTTATTACCCTGTGTTGCGAGAAGAAAGATGCAAATATGGTAATGCATTGTTGCATTGGGAAAGACCTTTCCATTGCCTAAAGAGGTACCTACTTCATTTCCTGGACTACTCAAGCTGTTGATACAAAATCTTCAGAACCTATGGAGGAATCTTGCAACATAACCAACATCGTGTCAAATGAAGACAATGCTCCACAAGAAGCATCTAAGTCACCAAAAATAATGGTCATGTTGCGATCCAGGAAGAATACAACTCAGAATAAAGGAAAGGCACCAATGTAAGATTCCTTGTCCCCCTATTGAAGAAAGGGAAGCTTCAAAACTAACATATAAGCCAAATTATGATGTCATCACTCACTTGCGTAGAATCCTAGCAAGACTGAGCATATACGATGCACTTAAGCTCTATAAAGAGTCTCAGTAAGCACTCATAAATGCACTGATAGATGAGTCTGTCAAGTACCGATACCTGGCAGAGGTTGCTAATATAATTGAGTGTAACCAAACTATCACTTTCATGGATGATGACTTATTACTTGGAAATACAGAGCATAATTGTCCATTGTTTGTAAGTGGTGATTTAGCAAAAGAAAAGATTAACCACATTATGCTGGATCCAAGATCTACGGTGAATATTCTTCTGCTCAAAGTACTAAAGTGTATTGGGATGTGCCCGTCCATTCTCAAAAGCAGCATTCTGGTGATTCAAGGCTTTAATCAAGAGAGTCAGAGGACCATGGGTACTATCACCTTGAGTCTTGATATTCAAGGATTTCTCATAAAAATCAACTATCATGTCATTAATGTGCCAATATCCTACAACGTGTTGCTTGGATGGCCATGGTTGAACTAATACCAAGTGGTGGCATCTATGACACACCAATGCTTTAAGTTCTACCAGGATGGTATAATGAGGTGCATATCAACTGATGTATGGTCATTCATAATTTCAGAAGCATTCTTTTCAGAAGCCCACAACTATGAGCTGGCACCAAATGAATTGGAGTAGCCAAAAGAATCAGCCAAGCTCACCATTGACAAAAGGCAATAGCCATTTACTACTAAAAGACAAGGATCCACATCACAGATTCCCAGTGGTTTACCAGTAATGTCTTCATGCTTTGAAATTGCAACAAGTGTCTCACAAGAAGATAAGTTAAAACTCATGAAAGATTTGGAAGTGCTCCAAGTAGACAATGATGATGAAGAAAGGTCATTCGTTCAGCATCCGCAACCATCGTAGCACAAGGTCACTCCTGCTTCAGCACCAGCTCCGCTAACTTAGAATATGTTTTGCTAGAGTCTAGTCGCAACTTCCTCAACTCCACAATCTATTCCTTCCAGGCTAGGACATTGATGCCAAGATCGCTTAGAAGAAGATGTGGAAGAGAATTGGCTAGGCCACCAATTGGCAGGGGGTAAGCCATAACTCCACCAACTGGAATTTACGAGAATCAAGTTGCTAAGTCTTTGCAAGCTTATATGTTACCACTACTAGCACCAATTGAGAACACTCAGTTTCTAATCAACACTTCGGGCTCAAGGCGAACAATCACTACTCCTCCAACATCGTCACCTTCAGTTCCAAGATACTCTGAAGTAGTCTCAATACCAACCCAGTCGTTACGTTTTGAGATCTACACTAAGAGCTCCAGTTAAGTAAAGCAAGGGACATCCTCCAATCTCAGCACCAAGAGTAGTAAATGGAAAATCGGAGGAGGAAAATTACTATCTATGTTTGTCGAATATAATTGGCCACTAACTTGACTAATTGAGTTAGAAATCATTCAGGGCAAAGAACCTAAACCGCAATCCCAAGGGAAAAAAGAAAGCTTTGTATTCAAGGAGATGGGCTTGCCCTATAGACAATGTCATACTTCTGATCTTCTGCCCAAGAAATCCCTATCTGCTAAAGATTTTTAGAAATTTAGCAAGGGATGCAGATGGATGATTGACCACCTTGGCATTTATCCTTGTGAACCCTATATGTTAGTAACTGGTCCGCTCATCCTGGTTCTGATCAAAGTAAAATTAAAGAGTCTTCAATATCCAGGAGATCAAACAGGTCTTGGTTTGGATGATGATATTGATGTGGACAGTAATGAGCAGTATACCTTGGATTGCTCCTGTGTGAGTATCAAGTTGACTGTTGGTCCCACTATGTGGAACTGCTAGTCAGCTTCTACTGAGTCCAAGATGTCAAAAACATTGTCTACCCCATCAACAATTGCATATTGCTATATGGTTTCCACTTCTCACCAAGTACCAATAGAAGAGGAAGAATTTGAGTCTGATGACAAAGAATCACAAACAAATTTGGAGGGATCTGGTGATACAAAAGACAAAGATGTCGTTGATGACCTATCAATTCCTAAATCAGAGTCAAAAATGATGAGTGAGACTCATGATGACAATGCGCATGAGCCTGATCATGAATCAATCTCAATGAAGCTTGTCCGAATGAGGAGTTCTCGTTGCCACATACGGAACTCCTTATTGACAGCAAATCACTCTATGATACATTCTTGTTCATGGATGGTTACTCTAGCTACAGCCAGATCAGGATGGCACCAACAAACGAGGCTTCCACTATATTTTGCACTCTAATGGGCGCCTTTTGTTATAAAGTTATGTCATTTGGACTAAAGAATGCAGGAGCTATTTATCAAAAGCTATACAAGTTATTTTTCATGGCATGCTTCACAAACATGTTGAATACTATGTCGATGATTTGGTGGTAAGATCCAACTATCATGATCAACACCGTTAGGATCTACGCACCATCTTTGTATGGCTTAAAAAAAATAAGCTACGTATGAACCCACTCAAATGCACATTTGGAGTTGGGTCAAGCAAGTTCTTGGGATTTATTGTCCATCATTAAGAAATCAAGGTAGACCCATAAAAAGTAGAGGCCATGAGAAACATGCCTCCCCTGAGAAACATAGATGATCTAAGGAGTTTGCAAGACAAACTATCTTATATCAGAAGATTTGTTGTAATTTAGCAGGAAGATGTCATCCATTTCACCATCTACTAAAGAAAGATGTGGCCTTTGTTTGGGATGAAGCTTGCCAGAAAGCCTTTGATATCGTCAAAGAATTACTTCACAACCCACCATTTTTCATTACACCAGCTAAGGGTAACCTCTTATTATGTACATCTTTGTAAGCGACCAATCGCTAGGGGCATTGATCGCACAAGAAAATCAAGATGGTAAGGAGCGAGCATTGTACTACCTTTGAGGCCAGTTGATCGATGTAGAATACAATTATTCTACGATCGAAAAGATATGCCTTGCCTTAGTGTTTGCAACCCAAAACTTAAGGCATTATTTCCTTGCTCATGAGATCTAATTAATTTCTAAAGTGGATCCGCTCAAGTTCTTGATCACTCATCCCATGCTATTGGGACAGTTGGCGAAGTGGTCATTACTATTGTCATAATTTGACATCACCTTTAGCCCGCGAAAAGTGGTGAAAGGACAAGTTCTGGCTGGCTTCTTGGCTGCACACCTGATCAATGAAGAGGTTATTGTACAAGAAGACTTGCCAGATGAGGAAGTATTTATTGCACAAGTCAACACTCCCTGGTAAATGTACTCTGACGGTGCTGCCCAAGCTGTCAGCACTGGTGTTGGAATTATCTTCATCTCACCTCAGAAAGATATTCTTCTATATTCTTTCTACTTATGAAAGAATTACTCCAACAATGAAGCGGAGTACGAGGCACTGGTCTTAAGACTTAAAATCGTCCTTAACACCGAGATTACAAAATTAGACATCTTTGGTAGTTTGGAGTTGGTGGTCCGATAATTAACCATTGAATGTGAAGTTTGCCAACCTAGTTTCAAGTCATCATTGCGCACATTCCAAGGACTGAGAATACCATTTTTGATGCTTTAGCAAATTTGGCAACCGCTCTGGCCATTGTTGGAGTCCAAAACGTTATTGTCAAAGTTGAGCAAAAGAAGTGGTATCCTTGAATCATATGATGAGGAGATGACTAAGCCAATGGAATGCGTAGCTTGCATGGAACTAATGTCAAATGATTGGCAAATCCCGTACATTAACTACCTGCAATACAGAATACTCCCGAAAAACTCGTGAGAAAGATTAGTTATAAGAAAAAAGACTACTAATACACTGTATTGCTAGGCATATGATGGACTGTGGCTCCATCATCTTAATGGGAAAGAGATTCACTATGCACTTATGCAAGTGCATTCAAGCGAATACGGCGGGCACCCATCTGGTCAAAGATTATACAGATGGATCAAATGCCTTGGATACTATTAGCTTACCATTGTCTTAGACTCACTGCAATTTGCCAAATCATGCCTCTAATGTTAGCTCCATGGGGATATCTGGCACATACCACTTTCAGAATTGGTACCTTCAAGTATCTCTTGGTCGTTTGCATCGTGGGGATTTGATATCATTGGTCCAATCAACCCTCCATCGTCCAAGGGACATGCCTACATCCTAGCTACAACCGATTACTTCTCCAAGTGGGTGGAAGCTGAATCATATAAGAGAGTCATAGCCAAAAAAGCAATCAAGTTTATCAAATTCAAGATCGTGTATCGATATGGTAATCCATGCCAGATCATGTCAGACAATGGCACTCCATTCAGGAATGAGGAAATAGAGAAGGTTAGTTGAAAGAAAGGCATCAAACAAGTAATCTATACACCATATCATCCACAAGGAAATGGCCAAGCGGAAGAGTTTCACAAGGCAATCCTAAGGATTATGATAAGACTAAGTGATAATGGCATCTCATGTTGAATATATTATCTAACTTAATTTTGATGATGAACATTCTTAGCCAAGTATGTTTTAAAGATGAGCAAAGACATAAGTGAAATATTAAGGTACAAACAATCTGTTCTCAAAGTATGTTGATGAAATATTAACTCATACTCAACTTAAGAATAACCTTCGTGATGATAAAAGGAAGACATAAAATAAATGCTCTTTAAAATTAAGTATATAAATTTTACATATACTTAAATCAAGAAAATAGAAATTTTAAAGTTTTGAAGACATGCTTCGGAGCTAACAGAAGCATCTTCAGAGTCATCTCAAAATGTTTTGGAGCAAATTGCATTGCTTCGGAGTCATCAGAGTAAATTGACAAAAGCTTTGGAATTGGCATGTTATGAGATATTAAAAACAAGTGTTGAAGTCTTCACAACAAGCTTTAGAGTAAAATAAAATACTTTGGAGTCATTACAAGTATGTTTCGGAGTAGATAGACAAGCTTTGGAGAGTTAACAATAAGCTTCAGAGTTAATTGGAAAGATCCAAAGAAAGCCCAAGACAAGCTTCGGAGTCATCACAGCATGTTTTCAAATCAATAGGCATACTTCATAGTTAAGAAGCAAAGCTTCAGAATAATTAAACTATACTTTGGAGTTAACCAAGAAAGCTTTGGAATCGTCAAGAATGCTTTAGAGTCATCACACAAGTTTCGGAGTTGTCATAGTATACTCCAGAAACATTAGGATAAGCTTCAGAGTTAATCAGCTATGCTTCAAAGTAAATAGACCTGCTTCGGAGTCTTCAAGACTTTACTTCAGAGACAATAAGTAAGCTTCAGAGTCATTAAACACTGTTTTGGAGTTAACTTTCTATAGCATCAAAACCCAAACTCTTCTCTACAAAGACTATTGCAATTAAGAAGGTTTACTACCATTTTAGAGAATCTGAAGAAAACTAATAAGAACATGCAAAATCAATCAGGACATCATCTGTTCACTCATCTCTTTAGTGTAACTGAAAGAGGTACTTTGGAACACCCATGATGAAAGTGAACATTGAGAAAATTCAGTGACACAGTAACAGACCGATATCAAATTGCAATAAAGTTAGACATCATTAAAAATGTAAGGTAAAGAAAAATGTTTTCAAATGTTTGAATGTCTACCAAACTTAGCAACAAAAAAATCTCTCTCAACCTATAAAAGAGAGATTTAGAAGCAAAAAAAACTAATTCTTGAATATCACTAAACATTGTTGAAAATATGAAAAGCATTCAAAATCTTCCTTTGAAGTTCAACTCCAATGGCTACATCTCTATCAAAAGCTCTTAAAGTCTAAATCACTTCTCAATCAAGGAATTTGAATCTTTTACTCATAGTGCTTATTCGTTTACTAAAAGTTCATAATTTTATGTACAAGTTTGTCTAAGTAAGAGACATTAATTTGTATACTTCGTTTTAGTATTTAGAACACAAGCAGAGTGCTTGGTGTTTATGTATTGAGATAAGTAAAAAGAAACTTGCTAAAAGGGAATAAGTTTTTTGATGAGCTTTGAAGACCAACAAGTTGTGAAAGTTTCTAGTTAGCTTGGAAAACTAGTAAGTTGGTTGGTGAGCTTGTTGTAAAACCAACATGCATTTAATTAGGTTGATCTAGGTAATAGTGGAACTTGAGTTTAGTAGAGGAGACTGACTTATAGAAGTGGAGTATGAACCTAGAAAGGGCCGAACCACTATAAAAATCTTGTGCTATGTGTTGTGCAATCCGTTTTACTTATTCATTCAGCACTTTAATTATTTGATTTGGCCAAAAAGT
>JAYJMB010004630.1:1412-12802 GCA_036873735.1 Pouteria campechiana | reverse complement strand
TCCAAAAGGTTCAGATTTTAATTTAATAGGTTACTCAGATGCAGATTTTGCTGGATATAAAGTAGATAGAAAGAGTAACTTAGGATCTTGTTAATTTTTAGGAAGCATAATCATTCTATGGTTTTCTAAGAAACAAACGTCAGTTGCATTATCAACTACTGAAGTTGAATATGTAGTAGCAGGTAGTTGTTATGCACAGATCCTACGGATGAAATAATAACTAAAAAACTTTAGCCTTAACTTTGTTGATATACCTATCAGATGTGACAATACTAGTGCTATAAATCTGACCAAGAATCCAGTTCCTACATTTCAGAACGAAACATACAGAAATCAGGCATCATTTTATTAGGGATCATGTTCAAAATCATGATATTAGCTTAGAATTTGTCCCAACAGAAATTCAACTAGCAGGTATCTTCAGAAAACCATTACCAAAAAAAAGATTCAACATGATAAGAAGAGAATGAGGCATACTAGATCCAAGTTCATAAAATGCACAATTCATTAAAACAAAATATTCATAATAACATCTTTATTACAATAAAAAAAATTATTCAACTAATTAGCAAGAACATCTACTATAGCTTCTAGCTCCTCAATACGCTGATTAGCCTCTGCTAATTCTTCTTCAAGATTCTTCATGCGCTCCATTACCTTATCATATGCTGCACATCCCTTTGTTAGAAGATGATTAGCATTTTGGTTGGATCCTCTAGCATAAACTATCTCCTCCTTCAACTATTTTATTTGGTCCTTTGAAAAATGAACTCTAATGGACTCCTCCGACTGATCATTCTGTCTTTCATAGTGAACTTGATTTGTAGAAAACCTTGATGGTGCCATATTTGTTTTTTGAAATTTTAGTTAAGCTTCTATCTATATAAAATGTAAAATAAAAAGTACATAAATGCATATTCATTCCTCTACCTTGGTAATAATACTGTTTAGTGGGTCAAAAGGACAGTTAATGAGAACACTAAAAACCATAATCCAGATTACAAGGTTTGAAGTTAAGTTAGATTTCGGACTTTGGAATTTCCGAAGCCTTAAACAAAAATCTCCGAAACCTCATTAAAAGCCTCTAAAGGCCCAAACTAAAGTATCCAAAGAACAACAAATTTCTTCGAAGCAACACTTCAGAATATCTAAAACCTCAGATTAACATTTTTATTAGAAGGATCCCTTTAGGAATTCGTATCATTAGTATTTTGGAAATCGTCATATTCGAAATTCAAAATCAATCTTCTCTGAAAGTCCCTTTCAGAATGGCCGAAGCTAAAACACATTAGTGTTTCAAAAATCTTTTTTTTTTAAATCAAATATGAAGTAGAGAAATCATTAAAACCTCTCCAAAAAACCTAAATCCTCTTCTTTGAACCCTAGAAATCCCTCCTTCAGAGAAGTCAGTCCATCTTCCCGCTTCTTTCAAATCTCATTCTCATTTCACTCATTCCACCTTCCTGCCTTGTCCAGAAAATCCCATTTTCCTCTAAAAAACCCTCTGTAGAAATGGCAAAAATAAAAGATGCAGAAAGTAAGATAAAGGAAAGGGAAAACTCTCCACCATAGAGGACAACTAAGAAGGCAAGGCTTTAGAGGTAATCTTTCAAAATAACTCATCTAATTATTCTAGGTTCTTAGAAAAATATGAGGAGAAAAGAATAATTAAAGGAAAGATTTTCATTTTTAGAGTATTTGGAATACAATTCGTAGTATCAGAATGGTTGAAATATCAAGGCTGGGATACTTATGTCAGTTACAGAGATAGCTTATATCCGAGACTCGTGAGGACTTTAATCTATAATCTCAACACCAGAACAGAAAAATCATGGATTGGAGATACAAAAATAGAGTTATCTCAAGAAATTTTAAGTAATTGCTTCAATCTCCCTGAAGAAGAAGAGGAGATTGTATGACCTTCAAGGGCAATGATATTTTCAGACTTAGCTGAAACTGTGATAGATGAGAAAGAAAATTATTTGCATGCTAGTCACTTGATTGCAAACCTTAGGCTAGCATACCTCATTGTTATGAGTAATGTATACCCTAGAAGAGGAGCAGCAGGGGATATATCTGAAAGGGATGCCAAAATCATGTGAGCGTTAAAGAATAGAAGAAAGTTGAATTTGGCTAGATTGATGATAGATCATATCCACTTGATTAAGAGCACCACAAGGTTTCCTTTACCTTATGGTATAGGTCTGATCAAGTTGATCAAGGAAGCAGGAGTTAATCTCTCTAATGAAGAAGAAGAGCTTCCAAGAAACACTGATAGATTGGATGAGCAAGCTTTAAAAAGGATAAGCTTTCAACAAACTACACAAGGTTAGATCACTAAAAGAATAAGAAGAGCAACTCAGTTAAAATGATCCAGACTTAATGAAAGTCTAGAGAGAAGAGATGCTACAGAACAGGCTACTGAGCCAAGACAAAAAACCTCCTTTCATGAAGAAGAAGAAAGAACTGAAAGACAAGAGTTCATCAGTTCATGGGTAGGAAGATTGGAAGAGTTCTCTAGCAAAGAAGAACTAAGAGAAGTTGAGAGAATAGAAGATGTTCTAAGATAGGAACAAAGAGTTGATATACAAGATATTGTGCAAGAACTTTTGAGAGAAAGTGCACATAGAGATATAGCATCAGTAGAAGTACCATCTCACACCCCCATCATATCCCCTTCACCCATCAGACCATCTCACACTCATCAACCATCCACCTCATCCATTCCCTCATCCTAGCATATGTCAAAGGATCTAGAAGACAGAATAACCATGATAGAACACTTCATGCAAACCTTAGCTCTCCAAATGAATAAAACAAATTATGTTCTTACAACTACCATGTCTTCCATGATTCTTAGAGTCGATAGGATTGATCAAAGGCTTGATAGCATGATCAAAGACTTGTTTCTCTTCAAGCCTTAGCAGAATCATTTCAAGGTACACCATTTCCACTTCACTCTACCTCAAACCCATTTCAAACCTCCTCCAACTCACTTTCCATCACCTCCACACCATTTATCTCCATCAAGACCCAGCTCACCAATAATCGTAATGTCTTTACCTTCACCTCCTCATCCATCATCACTCTCTGTCATTCAAGAGGTTGCTTAGCCCATGAGTCAACCTTCTAATATGACTTCTATCATCCCTTACATTCCCCTTTCACAAGCATAAATTTCTCCACCATCACCAAGTCCATCAATTTCAACCTCAAAAAATAATACTCACACTCCCTCAAATGAGTATTATATATGGATTCCATCCCGACTCTACAAACCTAATATTTTCTGGATGACATTTATCAGATCAAGAGATATAATACCTAACAGAATTGAGGACATTCCACCCAAGTGGGACAACCCTCTTAACCATCCACCAAACTTCAGACCTTCTCCAGACTGCATGTATCCTCCCTCTCCACCACAAAAGCCACCTCAAAGCAAACCAATTGATGATAATCCTGATATTATTCTTCATCTATCTAAACTAGTCATGATGACTTTTTTAGAGTTCAAAGCTAGATCAGGATTCAATCTTGAAGTTGTCAAAATGTTTACTTCTCAAAACACTGTCATTCCCAAAAAAGAATTACCATTTCCAGAACTTGAGGATCCTAACCATCTTCATAGGATTCTCATTCTTCCAAATCCTCCATTCACTCCAAAGAACCACAAAATTCAAATTCCTGATAGAGAGTCAATTATTCAAAATTACTTTGAGAAACTTTTATAAATGCTTCTAATGTCAAAACCCATTAGAAAAGAGTTTCCATCTCCATCACGTCCTAACAAATTCTTTATTCTCATTAAGGAAGAATTCACTTTAAACAAAAATGCCAACCTAGAGGCCATGGCTGATAATCTGGCCCTCCCATATCCTCAAATAGATGATCCTTCTCTCCAAAATAGGATAATGCAGACACAATCTTCACCGAGATGGCAACATCTTCCACCTTCTTCACTTACTTCAAAAGCCAAAAATCTTAGCAAACCACCTCCTTCCACTTAAAAAACCAAAAAGCCACATGCTATCCCAATCAGCAAACCACCTCCTTCCACTTAAAAAACCAAAAAGCCACATGCTATCCCAAAACCAAAACCAGCCCCAAAACCAAAACCAAAACTAGCCCCAAAACCAAAACCAAAACCAGTTCCCAAAGCAAAACCATCACCTTTTTCCTCACAGCCATCCACTTCCAAACCAAAGAGGAAAGCAAGAATTCCACCTCCTAAGGAATACAAGAAGGCTCCTTATGAGAGAATCACACTATACCATGAGGAGTATAGAGCTTGGTTGAATGCAAATACAAAAGCTCTCATGAAAGGGCTTCCTCCAGTCTTTCTTGAGCTGCTGGATCCAAAATATCTAGAAAGAATTAATATCATCTATGTTCATAGCTGTGGACCCATTGTATACACACATGAACCTCCTATAGTAGTTCCACAGGATCCATTTTTTATCCCTCCTCCACCAAAAAGGGCTAGAACATTCAAGCCCTCTCCCAAACCGTCTTCTTCTGAACCTTAACCATCCTCTTATGAACCTAAGCCACCTCTTCCACCTCTTAAAGATGTCTTTCTCAAGACATATAAGAGAAAACCTAAACTACCTAAATAAACCTATTGCATTTCATATTTTCTTCTCTATAATGTAATTTTTCTTGATGTATCTATATTGTATCTACAATTTTTTTATCAATGAAAGTTCCATATCTATATGCTTTTCTTTTCTATCACATACTGCTGCTTATTTTCACCTTTTTGATTATAATAAAAAGGGGGAGAAAATATGTGATATTAAACTTAAAAGGCAGAAAATATGATAATGTGATACAAAATGATATGTGCATAGTAATTGAATGAAATTTCTATGTTACACAGGAAAAATAATATACATCAATTTAGGAGGAGCAACTCTGAATTTTGCCAATAGAATTTTTTTTTTTGAAATATCTACAAATAAGTTGCATTAAATCTATGTTAGACAAGTTTTGAAAGGTACGTCACTCACTATTTTGTCATAATCAAAAAGGGGGAGAATGTTAACCATGTTATCTAACTTGATTTTGATGATGAACATTCTTAACCAAGTATATTTTGATGATGAGCAAAAGCATGAGTGAAACATTAAGGTACTAATAATTTATTTTCAAGAATATTGCAGAAAGTTTAAATCATTCAACTTGAGAATAATCTTTATGATGACAAAAAGAAGATATGAAGTAAATGCTCTTTCAAAATTAAGTATATAAACATCACATATACTTAATTCAAGAAAACATAAATTATAAAAGTCTTGAGGATAAGCTTCAGAGAAAACAACAACCATTTCGGAGAAAATTAGAGCACTTTGGAGTAGGTACAACATATTTTGGAGTAGATTGCATTACTTCAGAAAACATTGCAATAATCTTCAGAAAAATGGTTGATGCTTTGGAAACTGATATGGTAATGTTTGAAATTGTCTCAACAAACTTCAGAAATAACTTAACAATCTTCGGAGATGTATCAACAAGCTTCAGATAAGTCATAATGCAACTTCGGAGTGGCTGCAAATCATTTCAGAAAGAATACAGAGAAGTTGATAATTAGCAAGCTTTGGAGTTTTTCTCAAAGCTTCAGAAATCTTGCAAACGTGCTTCAGAGAAAGTTGAAGAGCTTCAAAGAATTTATGAATATTTCAGAGATGTCTCTATACACTTTGGAAACAACTAGATAGGTTTTGAAAATAATCAGCAATGCTTCGGAGTAAACCACCATGCTTCGGAGAACCTGAAGCCAAGTTTCAGAAAAGATTTGGACAATCTTTGGAGATGTTAAGCCATGCTTTAGAGATGTTAAGTCATCCTTTGGAGCTGTTAATCAAGCTTCAGAAATGTTTGTAGAAGGCTTTAGATTACTTTTCTGAAGGGAATATAAGTTTAGAAAATTTGAACTTCTCTCAACAAGTGATTAACGCAACTAAGAAGGATTATTATCACTTTGGAAAATCTGAAGAAAATATGTTAGATTATCTAAAATCAGTCAAGACACCACATGTTCACTCTTCGGAACACTTGATACGAAAAGTGAATGTTTGGAAAAGTCAGCGACAGAGTTAATAGACTAATAACAGAAGGCAACAAAGTCAGATGTCAGATAAAAGATAAGGTGAAGAAAAATATTTTTGAACATTTAAATGTCAGCCAAGATTAGCAATGGAAAAATCTCTCTCAACCTATAAGAGAGAGATTCAGAATCAGAAGAAAACAACCCAATTGAATATTTTTCAAACTTTGCTAATCACACGAAGAGCATTCAAGATCTTCCTCCAAAAGTTCAACTCCAACAGATACAACTCAGCCAGAGCTATTAAAGTTCAAATCTCTACTCGATGAAGGAGTTTGATTCTTTTGTTCTTACTATTTAATCTTTCACTTAGAATTCTGAATTTATGTACAAATCTCCCTAAGTAAGAGGCATTAATTTATATACTTTATTTTAGTGTTTGGCAACACAAGCAGAGTGCTTAGTGTTTTTGTATAGAGATAAGCAATTAGGAAACTTGCCAAAAAGGTGTAAGTTTGTTGGTGAGCTTTAGAAAACCAACAGGTTGTGAAAGTTTCTGGTTAGCTTGGAAAACCAGTAAGTTAGTTGGTGAGCTTATTGTAAAACCAATGTGTATTTGATCAGGTTGAGCAAAGCATTAGTGGAACCTGAGCTCAGTAGAGAAGACTGGCTCAGAGAAGTGGAGTAGGAACCCAGGGAAGGTTGAAGCACTATAAAAATCTTGTGCTGTTTATTATGCAATCTGTTTTATTTATTCTTTCAGTATCATAATCATCTGATTTGGGCAAAAAGTTTTAAAAGCTCAATTCACTCCCCCTCTTGAGCTAGCATTTCATAAGGGACCAACATTTAGAACCTATCATACTTCTCTCCCTACAAATCAATCATGGATTTCTGTATCCCTTGGCTATGAATGTTGCCAGACTCATGGTGGCAATACCGATGCCACCTATAACATTTAGCCCTCACTACAACATAGGGATGTTAGACTCACTATTCACATCAATCTGAAAACTTATATATAGCCTTTAACTTTTAATGATACATACTTTAAAAGCTAAATCTTATATAGTTATCATGCTTCATCATACATACCATATTTATTTATTTATATATTTTAGTCAATTCTTGCATTATCAAAATAATGCCACCATACTGCCACCCTAGTAGCCATCACCCCAATAGTGTCGATCATTCTTCAATTGGTCTGGGTTGGTGATACCCCTGCCAATCTATCCACTAGCTAATACATAAGTCTTATAATAAATAATCAACAGGGCCATCCCAGCTAGTCATCAAGCAATGCTCGATCACGCCGGCTGCCCACACAACCCCTCACAATAACTGGTAATTTTCACAAGCTGACCACCAAGTCACTGAAATATTTATGGTTTTCACAAGCTTACCACCAAGTCACTGAAATATTGGTAGTTTTTATGAGCTTACCATCAACTCACTGGTTTCCAAGCTTACCAGTGAACTTATACAATTTTGCATTAATCAACATATATCATTCAAAATAAATTTGGCTCATAGCCAAATACAATGTCAAGTAGATAGGGGAATACACAATTTTATCATTCACGTGATCAATGAAAGCAACTCATTTCAATCATATTGGAATCCAATATCAATCGACACAATATGGAACACAAATTGATCTATTCAATGCAATCATGGCACACAGGCCAATCTATTCAATTTAACTTACTCACAACCAAAGTTATTCAATAAAATATCTAGTCATGTTATCATTTGTCATGAACAATCACTACTAAATTACATCAGGGCTCTCATAGCTCTATATGTATTTCATTCCAGAACTCCTTCAATTCTGAGTCCATTATATAATTCAAAAAAATACATAAGATGAAGTCATTTATCCAGATACACATCTAGTACTCGTGCCATAACAAGCCATGTTCAATCAATCAATCACATAACCCACAAGGGCTCACACAACTTTATCAACTACAGGAATCCAATGATTCCATTATAATACAATCAAATACATAGAATTGAAATTAGTTTCACAACTATTCATGAAACTTCACAGTTTCATCCTTTAAATTTGAATTTCACATTCACTATAAAACAAACATATAAGTAAGGTTTACATCTAGCAACATTGTGCTGTCACAGCACCATCATTTTCTTATCACATCAGTATTGTCACAAATACCATTTACACATCCTCTATCTCTTTTCTCAAGCCTTCATATTATTCTAACACATATTTTTATATATTCATGGCATGTTGCTTCTCATCTCTATTTAATAACCATTGTCATCATAACTTGGGCTTATCCTATTAGATACTCACTCAGCTCTAATACCATTCTGTAACACCTTGCACCCCCACCCTATGCATTTTCACCTCGCACTACTGGGGCTGATGCAAGATGCTATCATTTCCCTTCTTATTAAGGGAAATCTTTTCATAACCTCACCATTTTCCTAATTTTAAGGAAAATATTATGCCAAAATCTGGCAAAGTCTACCTTATATTATGGACATTTATACCTGATATACATGTATAAAATCAAATAAAATATACATTTCTATAACTATAAAACAATAATTATATCTAAAACACCCAAACTCACACTCATAGCTCTGCCTAAGATTGGAATCGGATCATGATGGTAATGCATTTTCTAGGATTAATACAAATCCATCTACAATATCATGAATAATTACTATGACATGTCATTACATTTTATTTACATATCATGTGAGATCTTTAATATACAAATATACAATCTTTAAATCAAATATAATTATATTTACATTAAGGGATTCCAATCCCCATTTCATCTTATCATATCTAATGATCTTCTATTTTTTCTTGTCAATCCTAACCTACAGTTGGAATTCTTTACCTATCCTGTCAGCTAAAAAATATAACAAGAAGGCATGAGTCCAGGCAACTTAGTAAGTAGGCAAAAATATTAAATGATAATAAACAAACAATTATATGTTCTCATCCAGAACATGAATGCAACTATTACAGCTTGAATATAATTCCAAGAGACTCAAGTCCTCCTCAATTCACTTCAATGCTCTATGGCCCTCAAGCGTATACAACCATAACCCTGAGCGTGTCCACTAGACACCTTCCATGACCTCCCATTCCAGCCACTCTGGGCTTATCATATAAGACTATGTGCCATGCAGACACCATACACACTAAAACCATGCCGTACAAGCATAACCTTATAACTATGCCATTTGGATCACATGAGACTCATGGATTGCTTCCCATTCCATCAAAATATGCATTTATAGAATACATAACTATAGCTAGACTGATGGGATAAACTCTATACCGACTTATCAATATAATCATTACTTTAGATACAGTTAGGGAATACACACTATTTCCATCCAACCAAGCATCACATGCTTTCATACTTATTAATTCATGCATAATACTATCCCTTTTATTTAGACGTCCATACACAAGAATAATACAAGGACATGGGATACCTTCTATCCCCAACACTCACATTTATATATCATAGACCAATTCAACTATGGAATTTCAAATCCCCAACATTCATGTATAACAAATATACTAAAGAATGAATCTAAGGATGCACTACCCCATCAATCAACATGCATAATTTTATGCATAATAATATTCATAGCCATACCCATATAAGAGATAACCTTTCATGGGAAACTCTATATCCCCAAGCATTCAAGCATTCATCATACCCAACAAACATTAATCTTAAATAAGCACGGGATATCCACAATCCCTCATCCAAAACACACATGCCTGGAACAAATATGGGATATCTACTATCCTCATCCATTCATTCAAATCAAATAGGGGGTGCCTACTTACCTTAGGCCTTTAGCTCCAATCATAGTCCTGAAGATCTCTGCCTTTTCATCCTTCTTAGATCATCCTGTACAAAGCCATAATGCCATTTATAATCATTTATACCATACATTATATCATATTAATATTTCTTTCATAGCCAATCTCAGGCTATACTCATCAAACATACGATAAACACTATTTAAAATAGGGCATCTTCACAATTATCACTCGTAACCTTCTTGCTTGACATATTTATCTAGCATCTTACATGATTAACATTCAAACTACTTATAAAAAACTCAATTAAGCTTTAAATTCAATCAGTTCATAGCTTATACAACCTATATACAAAAGTCCCTTCTTAACCACACTTAGAGCATAGTTCCAAAACCTATTTTATTAGTCCAAATCATCCTAAACAAGTCCTAAAATATCATAATTCATGTATTAATCATTTTCCAAATGTTTATTTCAACCAAATATATTATTTTCCAAATTTTTCCACAATTCATAAATTTTCCAAAACTCTAGTTATGCCTAACAATCAATCATCATATCCAATGAAGTTCCAAACTATTAATAAGCACGCATACATCATTTCCCCATAATTTCTATGTTAGATCCATCATTTTTCTTTTAAATCCCCAAATTTCCAAAATCCTAAGAAAATCAAAAATAAGGAGGGAAAAACCAACTTACGAAGCAATCCATGCATGGTTTTTTCTTATGGACATAAATCCATGCCCAAAACTCCAGTTGACACCATCCATTTGAAGGAAACTTGATTTTTCTTCCATTTTCATAGTTCAAATCATCGAAAGTTGGGTTTAAATAAAAGATCACATGATTTACTAGCTAGGTAAAATATTTTCCTAGCTAAACAGGCAAGAAATAAGGCTAAATAGGGCTAGGGCATGAGGGGTGGATGTAGGGAAGAAAATGGGATGAGAATGGCTTGAAATGGAATGAACTGACTTTAAAAAGTTGAGTTGCTGCTACTCGGCAGCCACCTACCATCAGACCATAGGCGCCTGGGACTGCAGCTAGTATGGCAGCCACTTACCATACCATCTGCCACTATTCAGTGGGGTTTTTCTCCCTGGATCTGACCACAGGCACTTTCCCAACTGCCTGCCGTACTGCCTGGGAAGCGCAGGCACCTCCCATACTGCCTGGCATACCACTTATTGCCCTGTTTCCCCTATTTTCATTATTTTTAAATATATTACACTATGGCCTAACACAATTATCCAAAATTAACACCCTGGGTGTTACAGTGTCACCCTACTTGAGTGGTACGATTATGAAATGATTTAACACCCATATAAGGTGGAAGCCTTGATGGATATATGAATATATGAAAAGTATAAGATATTAACTTATAATGCATAAAATAATAAGGTCTTGTAATTACTACATTTGATTCCCTCAGTAAATGTAAATGATACACCTAATATTCTTGTATTGTAGTGAAAGCAATATACCATAGGAAGCACAATGTTGCCATCA